>AFIY01000952.1:0-15229 GCA_000223825.2 Zymoseptoria passerinii SP63 | reverse complement strand
GTGGGGGGGTATGATGGAAGCGGGGGGAGGGTGGAAGAGGGGAGAGGGGGCAGGAGGAGGAGGAGGATTTGTGGAATGCCGGTTTGGTTGTTTGTGGTGTTGGTGGTTTTGCTTGTGCTGCTGGTTGCGGCGGCGGTCGGCCGGTCATGTTGGTTGTTGTGAGACCTGGGGAGACGACGGCGGCGGAGAAGTCGACGACGACGGCGATGAGGAGGAGGAGGGAAACTGTGTGGTCGGCGATGGGTTCGCTTGTGGAGGATTCATTACCCCCTTGAACCTTGGGTGGTCGCTGGTGGGGAGGATTTTTTCTGGACTCGGGTCGAGGTTTGAGCGAGGGGTGGGGTTCGTTTTGGATGGGGTGGAGATTTGGGCTGGAGGGGGGTTGAGATGGTGAGGGAGGCAGGTTGGTGGAAGGGTGGAGTTGGCGGTGCGGGATGGGAAGGGTTGGTGGGAGGCAGGGAGGGTTTTGTGGTGCGATGTCTGGCGTGATGACGGGAACGTTTGTCTGCTGGAGATGTGATGTGATTGTTCTATGAATTGTCGATGACTACGGACGAGGGTGGGTAGGGGTTTCTGGGGATTTGGGGGTGTCAATGGGGTGTCAATGGGGAACTCGCTGGACATGTCGATGTGTTGATGATGTTTTGGATGGGTTTTTGTCGGGGGTGGGTATAGATATAACACGAGGGGTAAAGGAGGTAGAAAGGTAATATACCTGGTCGAGGTTCGACCTTTTTCAGGACTTTGGAGAAAAAAAAATGTAGAAATAGAAACTATGGCTGAGACTTTTTTCCATTTTCATCCGTTTGGGGTTGTTTCTTCGTCGTCGTCGTCCTCCTCCTCCTCCTTTCCTCCCCTGGTTTCTGACCTTTTCTGGCACGTCTGCGCCGACGAGCTTCTGGATGTTCAATCCTTTTTACATGTGGATGAGGTTGGCAGGAGTGATTGATGCGTCCCACGGGTGTGAGCGGCGACGAAGGCCGGAAGGGAGCGATTTCAGATCGGTACTTACTTGCTTTCGCTCTGTGACCCCTGTTCCTTTCCTTTTGACTGCCGTGGTCGTTATGGCCTGTTGTCTGGCAAGGACTGAGAGTGAGATTGTCCGTGAGCGAGTGAGTGAGTGATGCAAACATCAACACTCAGCAATCAGCACCGCATATCAACGAACGCAAAACACAATCATCAAACGCGAGCAAACGCAATTATCAAACGCAAGCAATACGCAATTATCAAACGCAAGCATTTTCCCAGGGTCCGATAGATTACACATCCAACAATAATTACACATCAACAAACTCAGCAGCCGAGCAGGAATTCATCACGAGCACGGGGTTTGACAAGGATGAATACCATGTTTCCCAAGTCGTACTTTTACTGTGAGCGGAAGAAAGTGGGAGAGGAGGGGAAGATGAGGAGAGGAGTGGGGAGTGGCATGGTGGTGAGTGGGGGGAAGGACAAGGAGAAGGATAAGGAGAATCGGGTTCCAGAATCGGGTTCCGGGTGAGTGAATGAGCTGGAGAGACGTACTCTCAGGCATGTGACGGAAGGGTTTTGAATCGTCGATAGCTGATGAGGTTGCAGTGGTGGAGACATCGACATCGACATCCCACGGTGGCAGCATCACTTACCCGACTCTACCGTTGCTTGACGGTACATCACCGACGACGGCGAAGTTTCCCAAGGAATCCATCTCGACCGACCCAAGATCGACCGCGTCGCATAACCATTCTCCTCCCATCCGACATAACTCCACTACGGACATCACCTCTCCATCCAACACCACCAACCCCCCCCCCCATCGCCACAACCACCCTCACCGTCGCCGGCCCCGACGACCCCCACAGCCAGAGCCGACCCCCCCTCTTCTCCTCCCGCCACCATTCCCACCACAGCGCAGACGTCGAAATCATGCAGTCAGCCGGTCGACAAGCTTGTGTCAAGCGAGGACTTGCTCCGCCGAAGACGCCGTGTAATGTGGGACGGCCGAGGGTGCGGTTGGGGTTTTTGATGGAGAGTCCGGGGAGGGGAGGGAGGGCGGAGAGGGTGAGGGGGGTTTTTTCGTCGGGTGGGGGGAGGGGTGATGAGCAGGAGGAGGGAAGAGGGATGATGAGGGTGGGGAGGGAGAGGGTGGAAGCAGGGGATGCAGTTGAGGATGATGAGTTTGAGGATGCGGTTGTGGGGTTGGACGGGGTTGGGATGCATGGGTCGAAGTCGAGTTCTGCGTCGGGAGAGGAAGGGAGTGGTGGGGGCAAGATGGCAGAGCTCAGCTTGACCGAGAAGAGTATGCCGACACCTGGATGGACCTCACCGGCGAACGCACGCCTTCCGCTGTCAAGACGGAATGTCGCTCTGCTCAATACCGCGCCGACGCAGTCCAGCAGCGTACAACCACCACGCTTCAGTCCTGGCGTTGCTCCGAAAGTCAGGGGAAACAGTCGTTTCGCGCCACGCCTGGGAGTCGTTGACACATCCACCAGCGCCTCAGCATCCAGATCACCACACGACAGACACAACAACATGACAAGTACCTTCTCTCCCTCCCGTATGTTCGACGTTCCTCCCAGGAGAAACCCGGCGAGGTCGATCGAGACGAAGGAGAAACCGCCATCGAAGCCATCGGAAGTGCAGGTCGAAACTTCGATGACATCTGCGTCTTCAACGTCTTCGACCTCGGAGTCGTCGTCTGATACGCCGGCTTGGACTGATGATGAGATTTTCTTGAGGCGGTACTCCAGTTCCCGGAAGACCGCGACGAGGACTGAGAGTCACACTGGGATCAAGGGGGAGGTGAGGACGAGTCGCTCGCGGGTGGTCGACATGGGTGTCGGTGCGAGGACGGCGTTAAGCAAGACCTGTCGTCGGGCGGATGCTTTGAAGGAAGCGGGATATAGTTCTCGGAGGGGTGGGGAGGGGGTGGAGAGTGACGTCGGGGATGGTGTGGTGCTTGAGATGGGGTCTGTTAGGGTTAGGAATAAGAGGAGACAGAGGGGGAAGAGGAATGATGGTGGGAAGAAGGTTGTCGGGGTGGAGGATGGTACTCCGGAATTATCGCCGCGGAGGCGGTTGGATGGACTTGGATTGGATGAGGGAGAGGTGTGAATTGTTTCTGGTCATTTTAAGAGTAGCAGACCTCGTATGAAGTGGTAGAACGACATGTCTTCGGAGCTTTGATGGTGTCAATGTGGCGCTGCCTGGCCCTGATCTCTCTCCTGAGCGCCCTGGCAGAAGAGAAACCATTCTCACCCCGAAGCGTCGGTACAGATAGGTCCGTCCGCAGTTGGACTGTCGATGGAGTTGAGCTCTGTGGCTCTGCTAGAGCGCTCAACCGTATAAGTCCATGGTGGGAACCGTCTCCGTTGAGAATGCGGCGGCTGGAGAGAGCTGGGTCCGTAGGGGAAGAAATTTGGTGAGCTCAGAACGCGAAACGATGGACGGCTTCACTTGATCACCGCCCAGTCATTGAGCTTCAGAATGTAGCTCGTTTAATGATCTTTGGTCTTGCAGTGTCCCTACGTATAATTAGCGACAAGAAAGACATCAACAAGGGTGGTCAGTGTACTTTGAACAGTCGACGTTCGCTGCGTGTCTGAAATCCATCAGTGCGAGATACACCTCTTTGAGATCCTTTTCCATGTCACACGGTTTCTGCGATACCTCGAGGCGGAATGTGGCTTCGATGTCAGACGCGCCCCTGCGAGAATAGTCAGCTGTGAAAGCGCATCTCCGGTAGACCAGCTCACTCAGGCAATGCGTCTTTGGCAACTTCTTTCAAGGTCGCCATGGCGAGCCTGGCCTGCTCCAACCCTTGCTTGATCTCATCGCTCCTCATCGCATACCTCGCGCGATGCCAGAGCTTTCTCCTCCGGAGAAGCCCTTCAGACCACCCCGGCGGGTAAGTCAGATCCGCAGCCTTCACGAAAGCGCCTTCGGTTCGTTTCAATGCAGCCGCTACACGTTGCTTGAGGTTTTCGTCGAGGTGGCCTAATTGGGTTTCTCGCCTTTTGAGCTTGTCGAACAGGTACACGCCTTCATCGGATAGTGTGTGAAGCTCTTCGGCCCTTTCCAACATGCTTTCAGGGGCGTCCTTTATCAGTTTTGAATAGAGCTGAATGCTGATGAAAATCGCTGCGACGAATGTCAGGATTCCGATGATGTTTGCTGTTATTGATAGAGGGCTGTCGCTGCAGTGAAGCGGATCTTCACAAGATGTGCAAGCAGATGCACTCATGGTCTGACGTTCTCTTTCGGAATTGTTCTTCGAGATTGGGAAAGGTTCTCGTTGCGGTCGAAGAGACTGATGTATAGACCGTATAGATCAGCCATCAAGGGATGAGCAGAAAGCGCCACGATGCTTACAAGTGGGGTAGGACATAGCCGAGTGAAGCTGCAGGTGCAAGGCCAAGATGCACGCCTCACCGCGGTCGAAGCAGCTATGCACACATGGTCTCCCAGCTGAGAGCAGTCGCCGCGGAATATGACGGCTGGTTTAGAGGAACATCTTGGATGAAAGGGTACAGCATTGGGCCATTGAAGGTCTCGAGCGTCCATCGCGGCTTCATTGGCACTGAGTGGATGTTGTCGGTGTTGTCGCTACAGTGAGAAGACATCTCGTCGAAGGGCCAGATGCCTGCCGTCCGCGAGAAAGTCGCGATCGTGTGTGCGAAATGAATGACAATTTCACGCTGTGGACAGCGATATGATCCATTTCGATCAGCTTGGCTCATAGCAGCCTTGGGCGTTTGCTAGAGGCTACGTATGATGTCGTCGAGACGGCGCAGTATTCGTCAGGCCGGACCGCAAGCTTGCTCTCCCGCGGACAAGCGTTGCAGTTCATACTCTTGACCTTTGAAACGAGATCGGGTGCGCGGATGCATAAATGCTGATGAGAAGGCAGTCTGGAAGTGATCAATGCTCCTTCGTCGTTCTACCTCTGTATCGCATTGCCCGTGCGGCTTGAGCGGAGATGCAATTCTGTCCATTATCGGCCGCACCGGACACACCCAAGCTGCAGAACGTGAGGATGCATCTGAAAAAATGCTCTCGCCTCTGTAACCGAATTTTGCATAAGCTTACTCTCGTTCCTTGCGACTCCGCTCTTTGTGGCGGAGCATGTGGACTCTCCTCGTCACAGCTCCCCTGCTACGATTCGGGAGCAGTGCGGCAATACTGCTCGGTGACGAGTTTTTCTCCAAGCCTTCGAACACTACTTGGTCGTCCTCTGTAGACCATGGCGCTGGACCTGGTCTCTGTACGATACCAACTTGCTGGGCATTCACGTCGTCGTACCAGCGGCATCGGACAGCGAAGTAGCTCCGACCAGGGAAGTTTTCTTGAACTTCAAGCCGAGACGGAGGTCCGGACCTACCGAGTGCCATGCGTCTACGTATGAGGTCGATCTCCCCGGCGCTCCACGGCAATTGGGGCTCCCTTCTGCGCCGGAAGCCGAGTTTTCCCGCAATGGCCTTGAGACTGCTCATGCTCCGTCCTGGCATAAGCGCGCAAATCTTAGGCCAGGGAAGATTCTCTTCCACAAGCACTCGATGAAGCTTAGCTTTCTCGTCCTCGGTCCACGGCTGTCCGTGCTTTCCACGCTCATCCAGGGAGGCTTTGGTGGACATGTTTTTCAAACGCCTCTCGACCGATGAGTATGCGCGCGGACGGGGAAGGGATTTCGCGATCTCCGAGATAGGAACGCCACGCGCACGCATTTCCGAGATTTGCTGGTCCTCCGCCGCCGTGAATCGATAGGGGCTCATCGGTATCTTGGGGTCCAGCTTCCGCATGACGTAGATTTTTCTTTCGATAGCAACAGCGGTGCGGCCTGCAGACGACGCGATAGACTCAGCAGGCTGACCAGCCCTGAATTTCAAGACCGCGCTATCTTTTTCTTGCTGTGTCCATCTAGGCTGTCGTGACGCCGTTCCTGTGCGTTTCCTCAGTCGACGGATCCTTGATTTGACAAGTTCGGCAGGAAATCCTAGAGACACTGCAATGGATTTGTATGAAGCCCCGGCCTTGTACTGTGCCAGGGCATCGGCTGCATCCTGCTCTGTCCAAGGTGCATACTTTCCCTCATTGCTCGGCGGCTGAGTTGATCGAACATGATTTAATTTGGTTCGTACGGAGTGGTCAGTGCGTCCAAGAAGCGTGGCTACCGACTGGATCGAGTCACCAGCCTCCCGCCGTGCAAGTGCTGTGTCTATCTCCTGCTGGGTCCAAGGCCGTCTCGCAGTGTCCGAGGAATTACAGCGCAGAAAGACATGCTTGTAGGCATTTACTAGGCCTATATTGTCGGACGATTGAGATACTGGCTGGGGTGTGTAAGGGAGCAAAGCCCGAGTAAAACAGCGAGCGCTCCAGGTAAACAGGCGATTCGACCAGATCATTGCTGCTGGCCCAGGCGGCGGGAACCGGACAATACGGTCGAGTATGGGAACACTCTAGTCTTCATAGCTCTGACCCCGACGTGTTATCCGTGGGCAAACGCGGATCTGGCAATATGGTGATGATTGTCTTGAACGTCAGAGAGCGATGTCTGCTCGGCTTCGTGAAGTCGCTTGCGGGAAATCGTCGGCCGATCCCAGCTGAATCAGCAGACATCCTTGTTGACGGTCGAGATATTCCGTATAGGCACCCATTGGAGGCGAGTGCGAGAGGCAGCGTTTTCATGTTGAAGAGCAGAAGCTTGGAGACCAAGGTAAACGCCAGGATTTGGGTATAATTTAATATATGGTCTGGCTAATGTGTAGAACGACCGTTCAACGCTGCGGTGATGCAACAGTGTCCTTCCACCATCACCGATGGGAGACTTGCTCATATAGTCTTACCGTTGAGGCATCCCCTTATGAAAGCGATCGCTCCCCGTGCAGGCGATCCCCAATTGATCGGGCTGCAGAGAGCGGTTCGCAGCGGTCACGACACGATCTGACTGCCTCCGATTTGTGGCTGCACGCTGGATCGCATCTTCTAAGTCGCCGGATAGCGGACACGACTAGCAGGGTGCGATGTCACATATTTGTCATCTCGTGAGTGACCAAGACTTTGAAGACAGTCTTTAGGCCCCCAGTCCGATACCCAGAACGAGCAGATCAGCTGCATTGCCGCTCGCAGAAATCCCGATCAGTCCCAGTCGCTATCGTCGTCATCGCCGGTCTTTCTCGCACTCTGCCTGATCGACTTGCCCGGCCTAGTCGCCGGATCGTCACCCTCCTCCTCCTCCTCCTTCCTCCTCAGCCTCGAATCGCCAACTTTGACTGCACCCAGCCCGACCAGCAGGCTCTCAAGATCCTTCATACCCGTCCTCACGCCATTGAGCTCCATCAATGTAACAATTTGCCTCTTGATATCCCCGTTGCGATAGACCAATATCGTCGGCGTGTTCTTGTCCGGGTATCCTTCAATGCACAAATCCGCTTGCATCTGGCAGAACTTGACATCTCCAAATTTCTTCGCCGCCTCCCTCCACACCTCGATCATCACTCTTGACTCCGTATTCGTGCCACTCGAGCTGGTCAAGAGTACAAGCACCCAAGCATTTTGACTAGCCTCGGTCACCTCCTTCGCATAATCTGGCTTCTGCACTGGGTAGACTTGGTTGTAGACGCTGGCGTTCTGCAGCGTGGCCATTTCGGCAAAGCGTTTTTGACGGTAACTGTCGAGGAAGGCGTCATCTTCCTCGTCTTCCAGCTCGTCCAGCTCGTCCAAATCCTTGCCTTCGAGGCGGTTCTCGTGGGCAAGTTCTCGGGCTTGTTCGAGTGCCTCCTGGATCATGGGAGTCGGCGAAGGCGGTTTCTCGGGAATGACTCCATGTTTACGAAGGATGTCGTTCCTGTGGAGGAACGAGTCTTAGTCGGAGGAAACGAGGATGGAATTGGTACCTGACAGAAAGGACAAGTGAAAGTTGAAGTACGCTCGAGACCTACCATTCTGTGTCTGCGTTCGGGTCGTCCACGGGGACATTGACAGGCATGTTCGGATCCATCCTGACTGCGATTGATCATGGGCACGCTTCCCATGCGATGTGTCAAGTTAGAACAAACATGGAAGTGGTAGGTCGACTTCAGATTTCGAGGCGGGGAGCTTCTCTTTCAAACTTCCCCATGCCAAGCGAGATCCAGCCTTACCGATTGGGAATTGCTGCAACGTAGCCAGCACCCTTGAATGACACTACACCTCCACTGCACCGCTCTGCTCCGACCCGACCAAGCCCAAGCCACCGTGAATTCCACCCGGGATGTCGCAGTATAAGAAGGATGAGGACGACAACGCGGTCCTGAAGGTGGATCGCGTGTCAATCTACCAAGAAGGCACGTCTCCCTACCATCGACAACCCCCTCCGTCTTCAGCCTTCTGACATAGATCACCACGTTCAGCCCGAGTCTTCAACACATCTCCCGTGTCGCCGCGAAGATGTCGAATCCTCCTTACGAAAATCGCCCTCTTACTCTTCACCGGCGAGAAGTTTCCCGTCAACGAAGCCACCTCACTCTTCTTCGGCATCTCGAAGCTGTTCCAAAATAAAGATGCCTCTCTACGGCAAATGGTATACCTGGTGATCAAAGAGCTGGCGAACACTGCCGAGGATGTGATCATGGTCACGAGCAGTATCATGAAGGATACGGCAATGGGAAGCGACGTGGTGTACCGGGCAAATGCCATTCGTGCTCTGTGTCGCATAATAGATGTACGTGGTGATGGAGGGAGGAAGTGTAAGACATACGGCTGACAATCCACCGTTTACAGGCCTCCACGGTTCAGGCAATCGAGCGAAACATCAAGACCGCCATTGTCGACAAGACGCCATCTGTTTCCTCTGCAGCGCTGGTATCTTCCTACCACCTCCTTCCGATCGCACGCGACATTGTTAGGAGATGGCAAAGCGAAACCCAAGAAGCGGCGTCTTCATCCAAATCCTCTTCCGGCTTCATGGGCTTCGGAGGCTCAGGTCAGCATCTGGCTGCTTCGAACACGAATTACATGACGCAATACCATGCCATTGGTCTGCTTTACCAAATGCGATCTCACGACCGGATGGCCTTGGTCAAGATGGTGCAACAATACAGCGCTGCTGGTGTGACGAAATCGCCTGCTGCACGGGTTATGCTTGTGAGATTGGCCGCGAAGCTCGCGGAGGACGACCCGAGCTTGCGAAAACCGATGATGAAGCTTCTTGACGACTGGCTGCGGGACAAGAGCGAGATGGTCAACTTTGAGGCCGCCAAAGCCATTTGCGACGTGCCTGATTTGACAGATGCCGAAGTTGGACAGGCCATCCACGTTCTTCAGCTCTTCCTTACCTCACCTCGGGCTGTCACCAAATTCGCCGCGATCCGCATTCTCCACCAGTTCGCATCCTTCAAGCCCGATGCTGTCCGTCAATGCAACCCAGATATCGAGGCACTCATCTCCAACTCCAACCGCTCGATCGCCACGTTTGCGATCACAACACTCCTCAAGACCGGCAACGAATCCTCTGTCGACCGCTTGATGACCCAAATCAGCACATTCATGTCCGACATCACCGATGAATTCAAGGTCACCATCGTCGAAGCCATCCGCACACTCTGCTTGAAGTTTCCCTCAAAACAAGCACGCATGCTGGCATTCCTCTCTGGCATACTTCGTGATGAGGGCGGATACGAGTTCAAGCGCAGCGTTGTGGAGAGCATGTTCGATCTGATCAAGTTCGTGCCTGAGAGTAAGGAGGACGCTCTTGCTCATCTGTGCGAGTTCATCGAGGACTGTGAGTTTACCAAGCTCGCGGTTCGCATTCTGCATCTGCTGGGTATGGAGGGACCAAAGACCGCACAGCCGACGAAGTACATTCGGTATATTTACAACCGAGTGGTGCTTGAAAATGCGATCGTGCGAGCTGCTGCTGTCACTGCGCTCGCCAAGTTCGGGGTTGGGCAGAAAGACCCAGAAGTCAAGCGCAGTGTGGACGTGCTCCTCACCCGCTGCCTGGACGACACCGATGATGAGGTTCGCGACCGAGCTGCGCTGAACCTCAGACTCATGAAGGAGGAAGACGATGAGGTCGCCGCCAAGTTTGTGCGCAACGGTAAGCATACGTCGTCTATCATCATGCTGCACGCATACTGACATTTCAACAGACTCCATGTTTTCTCTGCCAATTCTGGAGGATCAGCTCGCTCACTACGTCAATGGCAGCAGTGCTTCGGCGTTTGCGAATCCATTCGACTTTTCCAACGTTCCAGTGGTCACACGCGAGCAAAGTCTTGCTGAAGACCGCACCAAGAAGCTCACGACTGCGACTCCCACACTCAAGGCACCTTCCGTCGGACCCAAAAAGTCCGACAGCACAATGGCCGCCGAGGCTGCGGCAAATGCCACGGTTGTCACTCAACGTTACGCTCAGGAGCTCAGTGCTATTCCCGAATTCGCCGCCTACGGTGGCGTCCTCAAGAGCAGCCCTGTCATTGAGCTCACCGAACCCGAGACGGAATACGTTGTCTCTGCCGTCAAACATCTGTTCAAAGAGCACCTGGTACTGCAATTCAACGTCAAGAATACACTGGCAGATTACATCCTCACCGATGTCTCCGTATTGTGCAACCCTACGACCGACGAAGCGGACGAAGATACGCCAGTCTTCGAAGACGATGGCTTCCTCATCCCTGTACCGGTCCTCAAGCCCGAGGAGCCCGCCAGCGTCTACGTCAGCTTCTCACGACCCGATTCCAACTCCTTCGTCGCAGCATCATTTACCAACGTCCTCAAGTTCACCCTCAAGGAGATCGATCCTTCAACTGGCGAGCCCGAAGCCACTGGATACGACGACGAATACCAAGTCGAAGACCTTGATGTCTCAGCAGCCGACTACATCCTTCCCGCCTTCGCAGGCAGCTTTGACAATGTATGGTCTGGCCTGCCTGAAGACAGCGAAGCGAGTGAGACATTGGCACTGTCCAATGCAAAGGGCATTGCGGACGCCGTTGAGTCGCTGGTCAAGGCACTTGGCATGCAGCCTCTGGAAGGCAGCGAGGTGGCTCTCAGCACAAGTACACATACTCTGCGGGTCTACGGCAAGAGCATAGCCGGCGGTAAAGTTGCAGCCAGCGTGCGAATGGCCTATAGTGCGAAGTCTGGCGTGACGGTCAAGATCACGGCCCGATCTGAGGAGGAAGGACTGGCAGAGATGGTTGTTGGGGGAGTGGCTTAATATTTAGACGGAATGAGGATGGTTGCATGGTATGACTGACCTAAATGCTTGGGGCTGGTGTTGAGCAAATGAATCGCAATGGCGCTCAAGGCGTCGTATGTTTGGTTGTGGTTGCGATCGACAATTACGGTCAGTCGTTGAATGAAGGATTTTTGGAGGAGCTGTTCGTAGCGAGAAGAAAAGTTGAACCATGCTGCTCCACGGGGCTTTGTGAGACTGTTCTCGAACTTCGTCATAGGAGTGCTTTCCACGGGACTGTGACTTGCGGTTCTCGCTGTCGTCCTTTTAATTTTTTCTTTAGCGTGAAGTGCTTCATGCCTGAGGCAAGTGCGACCTCGAAACTTCACGATCTACGGTCTTTTGAACGACGTCCTGCGACAGACAACGATCACGATGTCCGGCCACAAGTCAAAGGTAGATAAATAAAAGGCTGGCGGCAGATGTCCATGTGCTGACAGCGTCGTATAGAAGCGAAGGATAGATGGCAGCCACTCCAATGTCGACGCTGGTCCCGATACCTCGAAGCCATCAGCAGTGTTTCAGCCATCAGGCGGACGAGGTCACACCTTGAGTATTGCTCTTCCAGGCAGTATAATCGCAAAGTATGGAATGAATCTGCCCTCATGACTCCACTCATACTGACACTAGATCAGCGCCGTAACGCCAGATCAGAAGACAAGCCTCGCAGGCCAAATCGCCCGAGCCTGCGCGGTCTTTTGCGTCGACGAGATCGTCGTATTCGACGATGGACAGGCTGAGATCCGCGCTCCGGAGCCATCCGGATACACCGCTTTCACCGATCCGAACTTCTTCCTATACCACGTCCTGACATACCTGGAGACACCGCCGAACCTGAGGAAAAGCCTGTTTCCAATGCATCCAGATTTGCGCACAGCAGGCGCGCTTCCAAGCTTGGATATGCCTCATCATCTGCGTAGCGACGAGTGGTGCGAGTTCCGAGAGGGTATCACTACTGGACCTGGAAAGCGAGGAACGACTCTGGTTGACTGCGGTCTGGGTCGCAGAGTGAGCATCCCGGTGGAACTTGACGCGAGCACTCGCGTCACGGTTCAGCTTCCCCGAAATCTACCCAACGGAGACACGATTACTGGCGATGCTGTAGCTCCCGATATCCCTCGCGAGCAAGCAGGCTACTACTGGGGTTATCAAGTACGACAGGCGCGCTCCCTCGGTTCCATCTTCACCGAATGCCCGTATGACGGCGGCTATGACATCAGTATTGGGACCAGCGAGCGAGGTGCCTCTCTAGACACTCTCACAGATGCCAGTAGTCCCTCACATATTGCGCCCACCTGGAATCATCTCATTGTGGTGTTCGGGGGTGTCGCGGGTCTCGAATCTGCCCTGAAAGCCGACGAAGAACTGCAGGCTGTTGGTGTCACCCAAGCTGCTGATGTTTTCGATTGCTGGATCAACCTGGTACCTGGGCAAGGCAGCAGAACGATACGAACGGAAGAAGCGGTCTGGGTTGGGTTGACTGGTATACGCCAGCTGGTACAGCGACGGAGCGGAAACTAAGCTCCGTGCTGCTTTCGGCCTTGTGGTACAAGAAATGACGATGAATTGCAACATGAAGCCACCAACAAGGCATACCTCTCGGCAGCGGTTATCACGGATCATCATGTCTGAGTGACTATGCCTCTAGATCGAGCAGCCAAGTCAGCAGCTTCAGACCGCCATGGACGTATCAACCATCAGTCTCAGTCGAGCTCCCGAAAGCTGACTGCATCACGTCCCCTGTCATCACCTGCCGATCGAAGGTTCCATGCATGTTCCCTTGCCCGTGCGGTGCGCTCGCTACCGCTCGCTAATGCATGGAACGCGAAGCTTTGGGGCTGTACTACTTCGGAGTAGGCGATGTTATTCTGACCGCTTGATGCAGTAAGACTACTGTTTTTGCGCTCTTCGGACTACGCTGTCACAGCGGTGTGTGACATACGATCTTGCTCGGATATCGCTCGGATCAGCGATGCAATGCTTCTACGTGTCTCTGGATGTTGGCATACCCACCGGAGGACTTTATTCCACACAATGGCTCCGGACAAGGATTCGTGTCCATAAGGCTGAGTTTGGAGACGAGCCAACATCCACTTTGTACGAATGCGCGAGAGACTGGCGTTCTATTGCTAATTCAAGGAATGATTAGTCTCTCTTTAAATCTTCGCATTACAACAAGTGGAGATCCCGGCAAATTTTGAGACGTTATACTCGGCAGGCACATTCTCCATCTCATGCATCGTGTCTTCTACCTTGATGCTGGACGCTGCAAAACCGAACGCAGCTGCTTGTGGCACGAAGAAAGCCATTGGGAAGTTTGTGCCCGGACCGTCGTGCCGAACGCCTTGCTCATGATCTTTACGATCGAGATGAGACGGATGGATGGCCGTCACTCAAATGCAACACGCTGCTAGTCCATCGAAAGCCGCCTACATCAGATGCTGACGTCTATTTTTGAATTGGAGCGACAGTTCTGGCTTTCAGTCGCCATTGTTGACACTGCTCGTTGTCGACTCGTGGCATCATACGCAAGCTACCTCGCTCATCATGCGCTTCTTGCGGATGCTGTGCATGCTACTACGGGCCCGAAATATGGTGGGCCGATCCTTCCACTGGGAGCTGGTAGCTTGGCTGCAGTATGATCCGTACTGTCACACTCAGGGACACCGCCAACATCAACAAAAGAATGAATCTCATGTGTGATGGTAGGTACCGGCATCCACATGGAAAACGAACAATCTCCAGCTTTTCATTGGCTCCCGAAGCAAACTGCCCTACACGCCAAACTCACTCCTCTTCCGCGACCCCAATCATTAGGGGAGGACGCTCTTTCGAGATTGTCGCTCCATTCGACCACCGCAGCCCCTCCACTGCATGTGTCACTCACAAGAACTCCGCAGGGCCCGCACGCCTTATCATTGCCGGGTCCATACCAACAATCACATCACATTGGTGCATATCTTGAGCGGCGGAGAGACTCGTAATGTCCACGTTTGACGGTCTTCTCCGACAGCCGTCACCGCACCGACAGCGGAGCTTTACGCATGCTGTTACTCCGACTGCTCGATTCACTTTCCAGCGTCTGGTTCATATCCACGTCCCGTCACACCCGCATAAGCATCACAAGCGTCTATCCTGGTAAACACGTGATCGCTGGTCGGTCTGACACTGCGCCCTAGAATGTATCGATGTATCCCCCGGTGGGGGGTCCTTGACCTCAGCCATTGATTTGAGTGCCTGGCAATAAATATACTGCCTGATGCCACACTTTCAGGAACCCTTTCTAATTGAAGAGCAGATCCAAACCTGTCTTGACATAGACGAATGTCGATGATATCGCACCAAATGGAGTCTTTCAACCCCTACAACGACTTCACTTCCAGTCCTCAATACCAAGATCCATACTTCACCTACAGAAACAACGACCTAATCGATCAACAGCCCGGACACGAGCACGCCATCCAAGTACAACACCCAACATCGAATCATCGCGCCAAAGCTAACACTCAACCTCACCAGAGCATGGAACCCAACCTCGACGACTTCCACTTCCTCCCCGGACCATTCGACTTTCCCTACACTCCACCGCCTCTCCCCCCAGCCAACACCAAACCCACCCATCCCACAGCCTAACCCTTCCCCGAACCTCCAGCCGCCACCCTCCAGCCGCCACAGCGACAGCGAAGAACGCGACCACCTCACCCCCGCCCAAGCCCGGAGAAAAGCCCAAAACCGCGCAGCGTAAACCACCCCCTCTCTACCCCGTCATCCCATCCTCGCAAAGACTAATTTCGCCCCCTCTCTCTACACAGCCAACGCGCCTTCCGCGACCGCAAAGACCGCCACCTCCGCGACCTCGAAGCTCAAGTCGCCCACCTCTCCACCACGGCCTCCACCCTCTCCTCCGATAACCAACGCCTCCAACAAATCCTGCTGTCCGCTCAGACGGAGAATCGGGTCTTGCGCGCTACGGCCGGGGGGATGGGACCCTCTACTCCTGCTCTTCTTCCTCCTGAGGGGAAGTACGGC
>AFIY01000953.1:0-40929 GCA_000223825.2 Zymoseptoria passerinii SP63 | reverse complement strand
AGAAGTTTTTCAAACCCACCCCCCACCCCGACTCGGATGCAGCGCACTATCCGGCCTCTTCACATCCGGCATCATCATCGTCGTGGGGGAGGGTTTGTGGGTGGTGGATGTGGAGGAGGAGGAGGAGGAGTTGCTGCGGAGGGGTTGCTGCGAGGCGGTGTGGTAGGAAGGGAGGTAGGAGTCTCGGTTTGGGTGGTGGTGGTGGGTGTTGTTGGAGGAGGTTGAAGAAAAGGAGAAGGGGTTGAAGGACTTGCGCCGGGGCGAGGCGTGGCGCATTTGTGGCGGTGGAGTCGGTGGAGTAGTGCTGGTGATGGAAGAGCTAGCGTGAAAGGAACCCCCAACGATAGGAGTCTTGTGAACGGCGGCGCCTTTCGCGCGGACTTGTCGCGCGGTGGTGTTGTTCGCCGTGTCGCGGAAAATGTAAGAGGCGAAGAGGTTCAGCCAGCCGAGGATGAAGACTACGATTCCCGCGGCGATGACGATGCGCCAGAAAGCGAGGCCGAGGGATTTCTGGCTGCCCGAGGGTTTGTTGAGGCTGCCCATGATGGTCACGCCGAGGGTCATCATTGTGAGGGAGAGGAAGACGAAGCCGGAGCGAGGGGAGAGGAGGGGCCAGTTGTGGGCGAAGTAGGCGCGGAAGAGGGAGAGTTCGGAGGTGATGAGGAACACTTGTGAGTGGGTTAGTGGGGATGAATGGAAGGAGGTAGGAAAGGAGGGGGTTTCGCGGACGTACTGCTGGTTCCGGCTGTGATGACGTGGGAGACGGCGTCGAAGAAGTACAATTTTGTGTCGGTGGAGATCTTGACCAGCATGACGATACTGGCGGCGATGACGGCTATGAAGGCGATGATGTTCATCACTCGGATGCAGTTGAGGATGATGTAGCCGGGACCGGCGAGGGACTTGGGTGAGAGCGTCATTGGGGACGATGGAGGGGTGCTGTTGTCCTTTTCGTTGGAGATGCCACAGCGGGATCGCGATGCGTCGAGATTGATGGGTAGGTACCGAAACCTGAGTAGGGAGGTGGTCAGCTTTGCTGTTGGGTGGATCTGAAGGAGTGGTAGACCATACTTTTTGGTTTGGTAGAGACTCAGAAACAGATGAGGTTGATGGTAATGCTCGTTGGAAAAGCTGTCCGGCAGATGTTGGTGGTGGTGGGAATGGGCGATCGACCAGCGAGGGCTCGAGGAAGATGGGGAGAAACGGAAAAGTGTGTCAAAAGTGTCGTGTGTCGCGTTCGTGACTACGAGTCGGGAGGTGACGGTATAGAAGGAGGGATAGAGATGGAATGAAGAAGAAAGTCCAGCGCCTGTCAAAGGCGGTGAATTCTTCCAATTATCCGCCAGGAAATTTCACAATAAGAAGAACGAAAACGTCGCCAGCAACAATAGGAGGGAAAAAAAAAGGCGGCGGATCGCCTGACAATACACACGAGGGAGAGAAAATTGAAGGGAAGAAAATCTGACAATAGTAGGAAGAAGGAGAATAGTCGGCGGAAGAGAGAGGTGAAGTCCACTTCCTCTTCACACGCAAACGCCACCAAAATCTTCGCATGCTGGAACTGGCTGCATCGTCCATAGGGAGTCTTTCCGTTTGTGATGCCGCGCGTGAAGTGAAACGCCAGAAAGCTCTATGACTTGCGATTGTCCTGCGACCCCGGCCGACTGTCCTTTTGTAGCACACGGCGCTTCTGGGATTTGGTCGCGCTGCTCGGACACGAGTTGGTTGGTCGACAAGAACTCTCCTCTCGGGTCGACGAAAACCCTCCTCTCGGGTCTGCAGTGGTATATTGATGGATATGCCGAGCATTGATCGTTGTTGTTGTTGTTGTTGTTTGTTGTTCTTGTTGTTGTTGGTGAAGGATTGGTGAAGAAACGTCGGCGCGTACGGACGTGTTTCATGGCTGGGCGTTTCGAGAGCGAAGTTGTAGGAGCGATAAGAGTGTATAAAGTCGAGCAATGAAGTCGCCTGTACATTTCAGAGACGCGCATATCCCACGATCAAGCGCGTGGAGGGCGTTCATCATCGTCGTCGTCAGTCGGGAGAATGGTAACCTTTCCAAGCGGTGTTGTCAAGTTGTGAACTGGACGGACATGGTGCCTGAGGTGTCCATGCTTAGTCACGACGACGACTTGCAACACACTCCACGTTCCACGGTACACATCTAACGCCATCATTCGATCCATCTCAAAGACTCTCAGCCATCTGAATTCATTGCAAAGCATATGCGGGGCGTCTTTTACTTCGTACCAGCAAAAAAATTCATCGCAACCCTGAACGAGATAGATAGATTGCCCATCCAACGAGCACCTCTTGACTGATCATCGCACTCTATTTTAGACTCGAAACCTCGCTCCCAGTCTCAATCTCCCCCAGCTGCCACACAACACACGCGAGCAAGATAACACCTCGCTCAATTCCAAATTCAAGACTTTTGGTCAGCTGAGGATCTTCCGTGTGTCGACTGTCATGGCTCTCAACGAGACTTACGGAGCTCGAGAATCTACCAGATTACACAGCTACGCATCATTCGGAGTACATCGTCGTCGATCTCGCTATGGGTGTGTTTGGTTCAGTGCTGACTTGGAGCTTCTTTAAGGTCCGAGACCAACGACGGTCCGGAAGATCACTGATCTTCGCATTGATCGATTCCCGGAGACAAGCTCGTGTAAACTCTACTTCTGCATGAGGCCTCTTTCCTCCGTTGATATTTGAGAAAGCTGTTCTGAACAGCCAGAATGGTCAGAAGAGTGACGTTGCGGTCGCCATAGGTTCAATGGCATCCTACGGCGCAGAACCGACACGATATGCCGTCACAATGGACCCGCAGAACTCAGAGTCTCATGGCATGGCAGCTGCAGCTTCGACTGGATGTCGTTCGCGTTTGAGACAGAAGCTGTCCTTTCGTGGGTCCAAGAATGCCAGTCAGCTACTGCTAGCTGGGACCGAAGGTGTCCGAAATTTCACCCGGTCTCGAAGCTTTCACGCTCCTCATGACTTCGACTCAAAAAGCCACGAGCAGATTTTTGCCGCGATTTGAATGACGATGCAATCCCTCGAGATGCCAATCTTCCGGAGATCTTCTACGAGGAGCTTTGAGTGTGATGCAAGTCTAGACCTCCCTTACGAGATGCGAGATGGTGATTGGGTTTGCCGTGTGGAAACTGTCTCGAGATGTGCTTGGTGGTTTGGTGCGGATTTTGGCACTCCTTTACCTTGATGAGATGACGAACTTCGTCTTTTGCCGACTGCTGGAGGTGTTTGTTGGCGTGCTTGACTCTCGAGCCGCTTTATCAAGATGGCGGGATGGGGTTCCTGGTAGCATCTCCAGATTCCAACGATAAACCATTATGAGGAGTTGTTTCTTCGGGTGCTCGGATCGGAAAGTTATGCTTTGATAGTCCCTTGGCCGCTGTGATGGCTCTGCTTTCCGCCTGGAATGAACGCTCGTCGATATATCGGATATGGTGATGGACTGACGGCTTCGGAGGGTTGATCTGGTGGGTGACTAGCGAGTCGGGATTCTGTGTTCCTGATTTGACATTGTTCCGCCGGATTTCACCGGCTTTTGTGTGTAATGGGAAAAGATGTCGACGTCTGTGCAAATCATCTTGGATGCACTTCTGACGCGGATATGATTGACAGGCTCACCTGAGAGTGATGCTGTCACGTCTCGTCAACCAGTGCAACACCGGACCATGAATGTAGAGTCCATTGGCATACGGAGGGAATGGAGAGTCCGTGGTCGAAGTGCAAACGCAACCCTAACTCTGACCAGGACCGCTTCTGTCATGCTTCTGTCATACCCACAAGCTCGTTGGAACGGATTACCTTTTCAAAACCTGTCTTTGCTCGTCAGTTGTTCACGACACTTGCCCGAGCTGCCACAATGGGTTTCCCTCAGCTTCATAATCTCTGCCAACTTCGTCTAAACCTGGTGGACTGACTTCTTCTTCGCCACGATCGGGCACGCCGAAAAGTTGTTCGCCACAGAGACACCTTTCCGACCTCGGGGTCGGGATAAGTGGCACTGTACCGCTTCGTAGTGGGCTGTGCGAGTATCTGCAGGTTGTCGAAGACACTGCCTTCGTTTGTGATTTCGTATGAGCTGATGCGGAAACGGAGCGCTGCCGCTTGAACATAGGCGATGCAGTATACGAGATGAGAGAAGCTGTGTGAGCAAGACCAGGTCCGCAGAATCTCGTTCGCAAAGGATGGTGCGAATACGAAAGATCTCGGGGAATTGGGATTTCGCTTCGCGGGCTGCATCTGCCTACTGCGGCAACTCGTGTTGTGGTCGACCACGATTTGCCTGCGGAGCGAGTTCGAGGATGCACCTGTTGGTTCGTCGTGTACATGCAATGCAGTCAATTTGTCCGACTTCCAGGGAAGGACGCGAAAGTAGACGGCGTGGGACTGTATCGTACACCTGCTATACCCTGGACTCGCAAGTCAGTAGAGGGTGGCGCAAGCGGCGAGAGACGATGGGGTGGTTGATGAACCTTGGTGCGAAGCCAAGGCCACTTTGTGGACTCGAAGACCTGGATTGGGCTTAGATGCGGAGATCGTGGTGGATTTATGCTTCGTGTAGTGTGTGGTGGTGGGAGGTCTTGGCTGAGGGCTCGGGCACGCTGCGGTCCTGCTCACTGTGGTTCCTCTTCGTCAGTCTTGTCGGTAGTTTTATTTGAAAAGGTCTGGCGAACGTGGTGGTTTGAGTCGTCAAAACGAGGTTGAAGTCGTCAGTATCTTGCATTCCATCAGTCGACGAGATCTCCTTTTGTAGAGCGACATTTTGATCGCGAATTGAGATCACTCGTCTACCAGCATCGTCCGTGGCTTATCCCGGCGCCTTGCGGCTTTCAAGCGAGGCGGAAGGAGTGGCATAGCGGCCCAGGGTTCGCCGATCTGCGGTTCATGCCTCTTCCCGTTCATTCAGACTTTCAGAGGACATGCAGTGATATGCAACGCGGCTGCACGCTTTCTGCGTGTCCTGGTCGTGGCGAACCTGGGCATCGGAATGGATACAGAGCGTATGAGCATTATGTCGTGCTGTCATCGATCGAGCCGCATCCAAGCGGGTGGATCGATCGCTGTGATCTGAGGGAGGGATTTAATAAATCGATGGATAAAGGGGTCCGGTCTGGGTTACGCGAAAGGGAGGCGCGCGGACTCCGGCCCTGCGGATGTGGCGTTTGTGTATTTGGGACGTGGTATACATCGCGGAGGTACGTGCACGTGTTTTTGATTCGGTAAATGCGGGATACAGATAGGCGAGATGTGATAAGGTGAGGTTGAAGACGACCTCGTGGGCGTGATTCAGGTGTGCAGAATGTGTCTCAAAAGTGTGAAGAAGCTAGTCTAAAGATCGTGGAGAGACAGGGATGTTGACTTGAAAGACAGGGTTCCTTACTGCAACGTCACCTCCGTCGACTCCTCCCATATGCACGAAATTCACGCGGAACTCCGCTTGAGCAATATCTTGTTTGCGGTGTAAGGGCATACTGACTCTTCGGGAGACAATCGATCGGAACAAGTGGAAAGTAAAGTGTTCGTCACCGGTCGACATGGCAGGAGGAGCTCTAAAACACGATGGGCGCGGCGACTCCCAAGGTACAATGATGTGCTACAGTCTCCACCAGCTCGACCACACGATCCCAATCATCAGGCTGAGCCTCACTCCGAAACATACTCGAGGATCAGAAGCGAGGAACAGAAGCGAGCAGCAGAAGCGAGGATGTCGCCGCTATGCGTGGACCAGCCATGTTCGTTGCATGCATTGGCAGATGATACTGCGCAACATGCCCACAGGCGGCCAGGTCCGAGCAGAAAGTCAAACCACCCCAACACACAAATGAGCCGCAGGCTTACCGTGTTGAAAGCTGCCACGCCCATCACCTCCTGCACGTCAGGCATGCAGATCCCCATCTCGGAGCAGCAAAATGGCAGGACGCGCATTTTTGAACCAGAGGGTGATGTTGGTTCCCAGGTACGTACTCTGGTCACCCTTGCTGCTGTCGCCATCGCTGTGTGATCCGAAGCGTATCTCCGCCAGTTGCCGGCAATGGCATTCCAGGCTCATTTAACAAGGCTGTCTGCAAAAGAGTAGCAACACAGGAAATCGGAAAGGGCATCCAAGATGATCACTAAGTGATATGTCTTCGACATGGTGGTACCTGTCACTCGTCCTTGCGTCGCCGACTTGCGGTTCCGCCATCGGGAGAGGGATTTTCGCTGCACAGTAGATTGAACGTGCACATGTACCTGCTTTCGGATCATCCGGGGATCGTCACAAAAGGAAATGGACCCACGAGGATGTACTATGGCGTGAGAGAAAGTGAGGAGCTCGAGATGTGGACATGTATCGTCGTACCTTGACGAGCATGAACATTGAAGAGGGGTTGGAGGCGTGAATGACCAGGTCTGATGCCAGCTCTTGGCTGGCATCAGAGTCGGACCGCCTGACGATCGCGAGAGTGTCTAATGCACGCCGTATGTGGTTGTTGTTCGAGCTTACGTCCGCAATCTGCATCCTCCTGCAGGCGTGGGATTGTCGGACCGTGAGCTTGGCTTTTCTCGCCTGTATGCAGTTGAGATCAGACGAGGGCTGGGCTGTAGGTCGTGACGCGGAGGTTTGCATCTGTATTCTGTTCCCGCATTGCGCCCGTGTACATGAGTGTATCTCGGAACAAAGACTGACATGCTGTAGACTGAGCAATGTACATGTCAATTTGCATACGGCAAAATCGGTCGGCATATAAGGGAATCTCGGGTGTATGGCGTCGCTCAAAGGATGGTGGCTTTGAGACAACCCCGCTTGGACGACCTGTTGAGTAGCTCCTCGCGAGACGAATGTCTTCACGGAAGGTCCCATTATTCATCAGGATGAAGTCACAGAAATGGGGACATGAAAGTTGTCTTTGACATTCATTCTTGGTTTTGACAGCATATACCTGGAAAAGGAAGATGTCGGGTAAGGCATACACGAGGTCCAGAGCGGGGAAGTATACTCTAGCCATTGTCAGGACTCAGCACGCGGCATTCCATACTGGAAGTGAGGTTGTGCGAAGGATTGATCACCGCGCTCAAAGTGGCAGTTGATAAGCCTGAAGACAGATGGCTGAGGACGCAGCGAGGGAGGCTGAGGCTGAGAACGGATGAAAGACGAAAGGCGTGCTGCAGCTCGGGTGTGGAGAGGTCAGAGATGTACTTCTCCCAGCTTCGGTGTCTCCGCTTCGCCTGAACTTCCCAGCAGTAGTGATGCACAGAAAGCCTCTTCTCTTTGCGAGGCTGGTGCTGGTGCTGGCGGAAATTACAAGGCAGGCTTCGGAAGAGGCGGGAATACCTCTGAGATCCTCCCCGGGTTGGCGCGTCACGCTACTGCACGTCAACACCGTGGGTGAAGAGATGCTACTTGACTCGATGAGGAATGTCCAATTGTTGAAGATAGCTGGAAGAGAGGTTGTCATTGACACCTGGGCCGCCGGTCCGTGGCGGAGTACTGGGACATGCTGAGGCAGAACTCTGCAGAGCGGCAATAATGAGCCCATGCGGTGGTTTTTCCACCCTGGCGTCATCTCCTATCCGCGAGATCTTGCAGGCCATCTGCTCGATCACCAATGTACATACATTGCGCAGCCTCTCGTCTATCTGCATAGATCGCCAACAGGGATGGACGGTGCCGAATACTGACACTCGAATCTCGAATGTCAGTCGTCGTCAGCAGAAGACGAGTGTGATTATTGACTGTTTCCAGCACAGCCCATCGAGCTGATCCTCTTGACATATCGCCGAAGACTATCATTGAAGACTACAGTAGTGCGTTCGGCAAGTTGTGGAGAGGTCTCGGTTTTGGAGCTCTCTTCCTGCTGCTGAGGCCCACCAAAGACCATGAGCGGGATTCTGCCAACGACGCCATGCCTCCATATACCGACAGCAGTACACCGGGTGCGCCCTCGTGTCCCGGCTCTAGAGACAGAGAAGATCTCAACCACGCTAACATCGCCTCTTTCCACTCCGGACCCTTCCACACTCTCTGCCACTTATACCCGCTCTGATTTTGCGTTCCAGCAACGTGGACGACGCGGTTGACGCGACGCAGGTACGGATGCTACGGATGCATTGGACAACCTCCTCCGCGGTATTGCAAAGACGACTCCCCTTGGTTGAGAATATGCAGGAGCGATTGTAGCTCCACGGTGTAGGAGGTGGTTGTCCTCGCCATCTTTGCTCCGATAGACGACAGCCACGCAGAGACTCGCTCGCTGTAAGCCTCCGACTCGATGCCAGCGCAGACCCGGCGAGACATTGATCGATACAAGCCCCGAGCCCGCTTACCGAGACCTCCATGTGTGTGCTGTCGGACTGTCATATCTCCGTCAAGCTCAAAAGCCATCGATTCCAATGTATTGCGTACAAGAAACAAAACGCATCATCAACCAAAGTGATCATCAGCGCCCCGGAAAGGACCCTGCTCCGAGACGCAAGTGCTCGTCCGCCCAGCTTTTCCTTTTGCAGGACTTGCCTGGCGTGTCTGCCGACCAGATTTCGAGCTAGTCTTCGATGGTGCCCGTGGCGTACCTGGGAAGCCCAGACCTTATTCCTCTCACGCTAACTTCTCTGCGTGCAGGGCCCGCCGCTCGTCACCTCGAGACCCATTGGAACGTTCGCTCACACAACTGGTAGGACGACTGCTATGCTAACCACCGCTTGGGTTGGTCCAGCTGGCGGATCGCTCGGTGTCTGCTTCCCTATAGATATTCTCTGTGTTCCGACCGTTTGGACTTCATTCCAGCATCGAGACCATCATTTCGCAATCAGCTTCCCCCAGCAACATCTACACGGTCGACGTTGATAACTCAATCACTCCATCTACATCCTTCTCTTCCGCCCAACAGTCGTTGCCACTTCGACCCTTCGGAACTGCAACGCATACAAACATCTCATCACCATGGCCACCCACACTCCAACACCAAAGAGCCTCAAGCGCAACTACCAGCGTATGATGATGGACCATCAGGCCCACGGCATGATCCCGATGGAATACCCTCACTACAGCGAGTTCCCACCTGGCGTGTTCTACACTCCTCCACCACCACCACCGCAACATGTCCTTTTCAGCAACCCATTCCCAATATCGCCATATGATTACTCTCCTGATGGCTACTTCCCATCTGAGTCATCGGGCTACTACGACGCCCACCGCTCTTGCTCGGATCCTGTCGCTCAAGGTGTCGAATCCTCCTTCAGCAGTGTAAGCAGTGGCAGTTCTTCCTGCAACGTCTCTGTCGGACCTGCAACTCCTCCAGCGACGACTCCTACCCACCACCACTATTCAGAGGGTCGTCCATCGAAATTTCCTGCTGTTCCCATCACACCCAGCCATTGGACGCCTCGTCAAAAAGCCAAGCGCACCGCAACGGTTAGTCGTCCTCGATCAATCATCTTCCAGAAAAATGCAACTTCCCCGAACTCTACCCTTCTTCACGGAGAAAGAGCTTGCTCCTTTTGTCTCACTTCATCCAACATTCGAACCTTACCTCAACTCAAACTGACACTCCTTTCTCAGGCTTGTGAAGAGTGCCGCAAGAGGAAGCAAAAGTGTGACGGCGAGCACGTTTGCCAATCATGCAAGGAACAGAAGCTGGAATGCAAGTACCGTGAAGTGGTCCCAACAAAGTACGTTTCATCCTCATACCACTGCTACACAACCTTTACTAATCCCTTCACAGAAAAGACAACTCATTGGAGAAGCTCATGTCTCTCATCGATGGCTTTGGCAAGTCAATGGAGGCCCTCAACCAACGTCTCGATACCATGAGTGCGAGCGTCGGTTCTATTCAGTCTCGGCTGGACACACAATGTGCACCGGCAAAGAATGAAGACCACGCTTGAGCGATGCTCCTGCATTTCGTTTTCCTTCTTCATTCCACCCACTCGAAACCGACATGGGCAGGACTTTTAACGGCTTGATTTGATGGATGCATGGACTGCACAGGCTCGTGCATACTGGGAAAGGCAGCCTTCAACAAACGCAACGACGTATGACATTGGACCGTAGAAGGTGGATAAGGAATACCCCAACAGGGCAGGCACTGCTGGGAAGGACACGAATTGTTTGACTTGCGTTGGATCATATTGTAGGACACCAAAGAGTCGGAATCGTCTTTGCTCAGCACGCTGGCATCGACTTGTATCATTAGCGAATGAGAGCGACGGCGAGCATCTTCTGCTGCTTGAATAAATGAAAACTATGACCTTCAACAGAACGACATCTACCGTCCAACCTCAGAATGACCCCTTCGAGTGATTGCACCTTCTGCTATGGGATAGGCGTGACCCGGTTGCGTGCTCTGGCGATTTGTACGAGATTGGCTCAGGCCGGGCTCGCACGACTTCAACATCCTCTCCACTGATCTAGCTACGAACGGTCAGATACTGAGGTGTCCATGCTTCGCAACAACGTGTCAGAACAGACTTCACCCGGCGTCTGCTCGTCAGGAACAACCCAACATGGTTCCTGACCCTCTCCGCAGTCTAGAGGCCCTAGACTGCACGCCTTCTGCAGTCTCCAGCCTCACACGATGGAAAGCCGAAAAGTTCCGCAACCGTGAGAGGCGGTCCACCTGCCACAAACGGGCCCCCCTGCCACAATCGGCACCGAAAGATCCACTCCACACTCAAAAGTCGTCAAATCGCTCTTGGCAATGGGCCGAGGAGTGATCCCGTCCATTGCGGACGAACCGTTTAGTTTCCGTGCTGCCACACCTTGTACAAACCTCACCGCGCATCATTTGTTGTAGAGCAAACGGACATGACGAAGTCCTTATAGCGATTTTGAGGAAGAATGAAACATTTAAAGCATTAAACATTTGTTCTCCGAACCCCTGTACCACGTACGAGCCACACAAGCCCTGTACAACTTGCACAAACAATGGTACAATGCTCAATGCAGACCTTACATAACTGCAAGCTCGAAACTCTGCTGCGCCTACCGGGTGTCCATTCGTCGGCTTCGTTGGAAATATCCGGGTCCAGACAAACTCGGATGACATCTTTCATGCAGCTTCGATTGAACTTTGCAGACTTCTGCCGGGGTTGGTCGTGAGTTTGGAGGAACCGCGGAACGTGGCCTCGGAGACTTCTGAATCGCGGACAGAGCAGGTGTGAAGAGATGGTGGAAGTCGTGTGAGTGGGCTCTATGAGTCTACGAGGCAGCAGAGCGGCCGGGAGGAATTTCAGTGGTGCTGGTGGAGAAGGCGGCTGCTGGTCAGGTCAAGCACGAGTCCTTCCCAGACGACTACCCCGTTCTATTCCCGAGGCTCTCCTCCGCGAGGGCGAAGATCCTGAAAGTCCACCATTGCTGACTACGGAAAACAGCCACCTTCTCATTCTGGCTGATCTTCCGCTCTCTCTCCAGGGACTGCGTCTTCAGCATCCGGAGACTCCTCCACCACCAATACCTCGTACTCTTCTCGCTCCTCGGATCCACTACCTCCAGACCCTGCTTATTCTTTCCCTCTCTTAGACGCCAGGTCTCAGCCTCAAAAACTGGTTTCTGCCGTGGGCTTGCGTGCTTGGTCCCTCACCATATGCAACCAAGACGCGCCTTTCCGCTGGTTGTTCTCCTAGGCTTCATGCAGCTACTTCATGGGGTGCCCTTCTTTTGGAGCGGCGGCTGGGGCGATGGGGTGGTATTCTTCCGTGATATTTGGACACGGACTTGCGCAGGCCGAGGGACGTACCTGGCTAGCGACAGGGCGTGCTGCATGGCGAGGCGAACTTCCATGGTTCGCTGTTCCTCCTCAGCAGGTTCATCTCGCGGACTCGGATGCTACCAAGGCGGAGATGATGTACCTGCATGAGCTGGCGATTCTCATGCTCTCGGCCTGCCTTCTGTATACTTCCACGGGTACTCGCAATCAAGTCGGCGTGATGTGCATTCGAAAGATACACACAGTCGTTGTGGCTTTCACTACCGAGGGAGCTGACGCTGGTTGTATCTGGCAGAAGATCGCAAGCTGAGCCGCTTTGCCATGAGTGCTATCTCGCTGTCGCCGCTGGAGGACTCTCGCCTTTCCAACTTGGATGGCACCTCGATTCAGAGCCTAGAGCGCTCTGAGGGCTTTCGAACCATGTCGCCAATCGTTCAGCAGTTGACCTCGATCCTACGTCTTCCTTCTGCAACGCCAGCTCGGCGATGTCCTACACGGCCTGGCAGACCTCCCTCGCGCTGCTGCAGGGGTACAACGTCCCAGTCCCAACGATCGCACTCAGGCTTTCAGATACCACCACCTTCGCATGCGCGCTCGCTCGCATCTCTCACCAGGCGTGTGGCCCTGTATTGACTGAATGTCGTACCACTGATCCAGGCTCATCAAGCAAGAGCACTGTCAACCTCGTCGAGCAGGTAGGGCTTCGGCACGGCCGTCTTTACGACGATCTTTTGCGTTGTTTATCGCTGTCGACCAAGACGTGTTTGTGGTACGCCTGGAAAGACGCCTACCAGGGTTGCAGTCGTTTGTTTGGACTTTGTCTGACACGACTATATATGAGGTGGTTCGCGTTACATGCAGGTACGGTGATCGATCTGCTCGACGACTTGTTGTCGGAAGGGTCAACCTCCGCGCTGCGTGGCCACAGACGATGCAACGGCCCGAGGGACTTCTTGTCCCAGCCGACACTTCAGCTGAGCATTGTGCGTAGGTAAGTCTGAAGCAACGCATCTCTTCCAGAAATTCTCTCTGCTACGGCACCAGTCGATGTCGAAATGGTAGAGGCAGTCTGATTCCCGAATCGACTCGCAGCTCAATCAAGGATGACAATGTCCTGCAACATCGCCCAACGGCTTCGACGTCAAGACGAATCGCGCGCTACTCTTGAATCCAACGCTGCCGCATGTTCACCGTGCACCAAAGCGGCCTCCTCGTCATTGAACGGTCGTGCTGCATAGCTGTGAAGGGATCCACTTCGTGGCAGCGGCATCGTTGCCGTTGCAAGGCTATGATGAGACGCGCGAATGACAACCAGTAGGGAAAGCAAGTAGGGAAAGCATGGCATTGGCCATGATGTGGCTGTGCCGGGTGGATGTGCGTGCTCGTATCAAGATTGCTGTCTCCCAATGACACCTGCACTTCGTCGATGGCTTCGACTGCTACCTCCTACTACCATCAATGAAACCCTGTTGGCCGTTCTTGATAATGCAGTCGCAAGCCGAAGCCGTCCATGGGCTCTGATCAATGTGCTGGATTCTGTCGCCAAGTCTGCTGCTACACAAATCTCTAATATCACGCCGCCTGAGGCATTACATCCCCAAGGCTAGCAGCGAATGGATCTGCCGAGCTGTCCTTCACTCGGCTCCACTCCATACCAGTCGCAATCATATCTCCGAACAGGACGCCCTGCTCGCCCTTGCCCCAGGTATGGTCAACCAGTGCCAACATGGCGTCTGTACCCGCAGATACGCCAGAGCTCGTCCACAGCTTGCCGTTGTCGGCGACGACCCATCTGCGTGATGTCAGTGCCAATGTTCGCCGAGGGTGAGGGATGAATGAGTGCGAACCTGGCTTTCGCGACCCAGTGCGTTTTTGGACCTGTAGTGGTGATGACCTGCCACAGCTGTTTGTTAGTCGTGGCTTTGTGACCGTCAAGAATTCCAGCTCGAGCGGCAAGTCCGGCGCCATTGCAGACCGCTACAAAGCCATCAGCACAATTCGAACACATGAAGATCATACTCACTCAAGAGGTACTTCAGCGACGGATACTGATCTCGCAGGAACTGAACGACTCTCTCAACACCCGCTGGCTCCCATTTTCCACCCCACAGTGCCTTTGGTCCCGCTCCGAACCCGCCAGGAACAATCAACACATCAATGTCTTGCGGAGGGTCGTCGAAGGTATGCGATGGCACTATCGTTTGTGCGACTCGTGACTTGACTGGCGATGGATCACCCTCGGCAGGTCCTGAGGAGACTGGATCAAGGCTTGGTCCGATGATACTGAGTCGGACATTGACAGCGTTGGGGTTGACGAGAGGATGGCCGAGAGAGTGGACGACTTCGGTCGGGCCGAAGGCGTCGAGGACCTCGAATTGAGGATATACGACGAGAGCGAAGTGGCCTGGACGTTGCGGAGTTTGGTCGGCCATGACGAGTGAGGTTTGATATAATGTTGATGTATCCACAAGCAAGTCGCAGATGGATTTGCTTATGTAGTAGAGAGGTAGTTGCCCGCTTCTCCGCCCGCCAAGCGGTTAGTTTTGAGCACGGTTGAGCACTCTCGATGATGTTCGTCGCTTAAGTTTCAGCCACTAATACGAATCGACTTGAGTCGCTATGAGTGTTGCAAAAGAGAACCTAGCTCTGCTTATTACGATGCCTTAGCATGTTGGCAATGCCACGATAAGACGACTGGCAGTGGTCCATACCGACTGAACGACACTGTTGCGACAATTGCCAATATCTGATATGCACGCTCTGCATTCGCCAACAAGTTGGCCGCCAGACAAGATCAAAGCTTTGCCTTTCCACTCTTCGACTCCTCCGCCTTGACCCTTTCTTTCAGCACTCTCCTCAGAATCTTCCCGCTGGCACTCTTCGGGATCTCATCGACGAATCTGATACCGCCTCGTAGACGCTTGTGATTGGCGACCTTGCCCGCCGTCCAGGCTACGATTTCCTGCCATCATGTTAGCGAAAGGGTCGTCGATCACGAAGACAAGGCGACACTCACATCTGCATCCTTCTCGCTGTCCTTTGTAGGCTTGCCTGTCTCCTTCTCGCCTGCATTACCTCCCTTCTTCGCATGCACGATGTACGCTCTCGGAACTTCGGTGTGCTGCTGTCTGTCCTCAACTCCGATGACAGCAACATCGTTCACCAGCGGGTGATCCATCAGCTTCCCCTCCAACTCCGCGGGCGCTACCTGGAAGCCTTTGTATTTGATGAGCTCCTTGACACGATCGGTGATGTAGAAGTTGTGCTTCTCGTCCTGGAATCCGACGTCACCAGTCTTGAACCACATCATACCGTGCTCTTCCGTGAGCGAGTCGGCGGTTGCCGTTGGGTTCTTCCAGTAGCCTTGGAAGACGTTCGGGCCCGCTAGCCAGAGCTCGCCGGTTTGGCCAGGTCCAAGCTCTTTTCCTTCAGCAGACATGTACTTTGCCAGCATGTTTGGGAACATCTTGCCAACACTGCCGACGGAGCTGTACCATTCCTCCCATGGTTGGGTGTGGGTCATTGGAGAGGTTTCAGACAGTCCTGTTCACGTGTCAGGATCGTCCAAGAGCTCAATACTGCAGCCAGACATACCGTATGCCTGATTGATCTTCAGCTTCAACCGCTTGTCGATCGCATCAACCAACTCTTTCGTCAGCGGCGCGGCTCCAGAAGTAATCATCTTCACGCTCGACAAGTCATAGTCCTTTACCATCTCGTCTCTCGCAAGACGCACGATCACCGGAGGTGCCACATATATGAAAGTGATCTTATGTGTCTGAACCGCCTCAAGAAATTGCTTGAGATCGAAAGCCGGCATGACAACGAGCTCGATGCCACGGTGAAGCGGTTGTTGAACCAATCCTGTGAGGCCGTAGATGTGGAAGAACGGGAGAACGCCGAGGATCTTGTCTCGACCGCTGGTGTAGTACTTGCCCATGCAGCCGTTGACTTGGCAGAGATCGGAGACGATGTTGGAGTGGGTGAGCATCACGCCTGTAATTCGAGATGAGTATGTAGAAGTGTGTGTTTTGAAGTGATCGACGAACCTTTGGGTAGACCTGTGGTTCCCGAGGAGTAAACAAGAAACGCCAAATCAGTGTGAGATGCTTTCTGTCGACTGTGACTGCCACGCCCAGTCCCCAGGCGAGTCCAATGCTTGAACTTGTTGCTTTGGTCATGTTCCTCGCCTATGAGCACGATCCTGTCCTCAGGGATGTTGGCCTTCTTAGCAGCCTCCAACGCAGCGGGGAGGAACGCCTTCGTTGTGGCAATCGCTTTGCTGCCGGAATTGTTCAGTTGGAATGCGAGTTCGTCCGGAGAGTAGCCAGGGTTGGCTGGGGAAACGATTCCGCCTGCGAAGAATGTTCCGTAGATGACTGGGCCGACATCAATGTCGTTGGGTGCGTAGATGTTCAATGCATCACCTTGGACTATATCAGTACTCCTCGTCGTCAGTCTTCAACAACATCCTCACCTTTCTGCCAGTTCCATGCCTCCAGGAGTCCTTTCCCGAATGTGGCGGCGGCTTCTCGAACTTGGGCGAAAGTGTAGTGTCTCTTGGAATCGTGCGTTCGGTATATGACTGCCAGAAAACTCAGTCCATCGAAGCATCTTAATAAAGAATTGAGTTGGCCAAATTACCTTGATCATCAGAGAATTGCTTCTCCGTCTCGAACATGAAACCCCAAAGATCGATCTCGGGGATATCAACATCCGGATACGATGACTTCGTAGGCATGATGAATCGGACTGGCGGAGCCTCAGCCCCTTGACCAAATAATTTCAAGGGCAATCCGACCACTTTCGCTCCTTCCTGATATGGCAACTCTCGCAAGTGAATGTGACGGCTGAGTATTGTCCAGGTGATGCTGCACCGACAATACTTCTCCGGCTAATGACCGGACCAGCGGCTGTGCTGTGGCGATGACTTTTGTCACCAGCCACAACCGCCGCAAAAGTCGTGGGCCGCGGTTGGTTGGTTGCGGCCGTCCATCGTCCTTCGTCGACCCCTCGAATACCTTCATTGACAAGTCAACGATTGACATGGATCAAGGACATAAACGCCGCAATCGACAAATGCCTGCTATTCGGTTCAATCGGGTGCCGCCGTGAAACCAGGTCCATCAAAGAATGCCCAGGCAATATGCACTACCTTGACAACGCCGAACTGTACAGGGAACGCAAGAGACACGCACAGCAAGATCGAAGACCGGCAGCTGATATGAAGGTTCACAGCCGGAATGAAGAAAGAGCATCGACGAGATTCTGCTTGCCTCCCACCGCTGAGGTTCAGTTGTTCACAAGGTCCGCGCCGTAGGGTTAGGGTTGCAGTGACATTGGCCTGGGCCTGATGAATGCTTGACGGGCTGTGGTCTCATTAACTGCATGAAGGCGAAAAAGATGAGTCCGTATCGGTCGAGTGGTCCGAATCGAGCGAGACCGTACATTCTTGAGCATGTGCTTCGTGCTCCGCAATATCAGCCCGATAGGACATGATTTACACTCCACTGATGACTGGTATGAAACCGGTGGTCTTCCGGTGAGTTCAAGTGAAGTCATGTCTGGCGTACTCGTCGCAGACCTCGACAAGTCTCTTGAATATGCCCGGTTCCTAGGAATTTGTCAGGTCTGCACTATTGTTCCTGACCGCCGCACGGCTGCTTACCTTGACACTGTGGCCAGCGACTGGAATCATGTGTAAATCTGCTTCCGGCCACGCCTTGTGCAGGTCCCAGGCTGACCGTGCTGGGCAGACCAGGTCTAGTCTGCCTTGTACAATGGTACCTATACCAGATTAGCACATGTCTGCAAGCGGCGACCGCAGCTCCAGCAGCATACCGGCAATATGCCTCATCTTGTCAACGTTATCCTTCTCCAGCAATTGCCCGTCTTTGAGGAACAAGCCATTCAAGAAGTAATGACTTTCCATTATACCGTGCGCCAGACTCCAGTCATCATCGTCCACCTTCTCAAGGTCGCTGGCCGGAACATCGACCTTACTCAGCTGAAGCTCGTAGGCATTCCAGATCTTACCTGCCGCTCTGCGGACTTCGATGTCGTCGGACTTGAAGCGACTGAAGTAAGCTCGAGGAAGATATTCGGTCAAGCTTCCCTTTCGCTCGTCTTCCGGGATGTGATTGACCAGCTTTTCGTGGGCATCGGGATATAGCATCGCCACCCCATCTTTGCTGAACGACCAGTCGAATTCCAGCTTCCTCCCGAGGAAGATACCCCTGAGCACGAGAGAGCCAACCGCCTCGGGGTGTGTCTGAGCATAAAGCAGTGCCAGTGTTGATCCCCACGAACCGCCAAACACCATGTGCCACTTGGAAATCCCGAGATGTGTCCGCAAAGCTTCGATGTCGGAAACCAGATGCTTCGATGTATTCTCCTTGACTTCTGCATGCGGTGTGGACTTCCCGGCGCCTCTCTGATCCATGAGCACGATGCGATACACGGCCGGGTCAAAGAATGCGGTGTTATCTTTGGAAGTGTGGCCTCCCGGACCGCCGTGGAGGAAGATTACTGTATCAAAGTCAGAGGCCGACAGCCACATATTCGTGCAAAGACGGTTTACCTGGTTTGCCGCTCTTCTTGCCATATTGCTCGTAGTAGACTTGATGAAGTGAGTCAGCAGCCAGCATGCCGCTGTCGAAAGCATCCTCGTGATCGTATCCTTGCGATGCCATGGCTGCAAGGAATGAGGTTTCGCTGTTGATGAGGTCGCCGACGTTCTTGAAAATATCTTGTCGACTGATGGCGATGTTCAGATCTCGACTCAGGACCGACCACGGGTATGAAGCAAGGTCTTATGTAAGCAAAGATCCCAGCACGTTTGCGAGGCAGCACCACTGAGAGAAGACACTGAGCGGAAGGTAGTCGTGATATTGTGATTAGTACCTGTGACTATATGGCGATTCTGAATGCGGCAGCTGTAGGACGTCCGTGGAATACAACATCAAATGGTACCAATATCGGGCTTCGAGCTAGCATTACCAGTAACCTCGCGTGGCAAACTAATTTTCCAGGCGCCGTTATGTCCTCCGACAGACGTCAATCCACCTCACAAGTCCTTCTTCGCCTCAGCAACTCCGAGTGGCTTATACCCCAGCATAGTCGCAACTGCAGATGCACCCGCCTGCAGCTTCCACGGCAGCCACCACCTCAACGGACCGAGGAAAGCGAGTGTCGGGAAGATGACATTGGTCGAAGCAGTCTGATGCTGTGCCTGCATTAGTAGCATGATGGGCGGCATCTTCTTCTGCTCGTATGCATCGCTTGTGACTTGAAATAGCTCCGTGAAGAACATCCTTTCCAGTGGCTGCCCGGCAGCCTTGGGATGGATCCATAGCAACATGACGGTGTCTTCGTCCCGACCGGTCTGCCCAGCCACGGGGTATGGGCGATGCGGTAACATTGGTGGAACGTGAAAAGCTGGACTCTCGGGGGTGAGGATGGAGTCTTTTAGGTCGTAGCCCGTGGTGAAGCCGTATGCTCCTTGGAGGACTTTGAAACTCTCGGTCTGGTTGAAGTGGAGGTGTAAAGGAGGCGCTTGAGGATAGCCCTTTCCCATCTGTAGGAGTGGATGGCCGGCGGGAAAGCGCCCACGCATAAGCAGACTTGGACGTATGAGTGTTCGTGGCTTGAAGTGCCAGCGAAGGCATCAAAGTGCACCCACCTAACATCTAGATCTTCATGATCCAGAATCTCGACGATGAGGGATCCGTCAAAGAACTTTTGCGGTCCCTGTAATGGACCAATCGAAGTCAGAATTGACCGTATCGCTGGTAGGTGTCCGACTTACCCAGATGACTTTCCATTCTTTCGTGTAATCAATCTCATACATCTTGCATGGGGTTGCTTGTTCGGCGGCAGTAGTACCAAAATTTGGTAGTAAAGTGAATCCGCGAATGAAGTGATCAAGTCTTGAAGACAGATGAGTGCGATCAGAACAGCTGCACATTCATATAGATGTGGTTGATGACATGAGTTGCGGCTGAGATCTGACATGCATTAGGGTCTCGATCAGGATCGGCAGGATTCGCGCGAAAGATTGCGTGAACTTTGATGCAGCTCAAGACAGCTCGCTCCTTCGAAGCTGTTGGGGCATCTTCACGCCTGGTAAGCTGGCGGAGGAGCAAGCTCTGTATCGTAAGTGACAGCGTCCGACCTCCTCGTGCCGCTGACTGCATTCTTGACTCGCCTGCAGGTGATTGCTGACATTCCGCGTGCACCATGATTGGCAGTTGTCGTACGATGGTGAGATTCTCGACATGCACGGATATGTCAAGCTGCACCTGCAACTCACAGGGACTTATCGGTTGATCGACAGTCGGGAATTTCACAGGCGATGTGGTGAAGCCTTTTCTCCAGCCGTTTGTAGAGGAAAATGGGCCTGTCGGGACAACGGTGCTAGCCATCCTGCAGACATCTGAGGTGCTTTGAATGATTCTGCGTTCGCCTTGCCGTATGATCGTCAATGAATAAGAAAGGAGGTCGACTGGAGGGCATTTGGGTACTGTCGAGGCTGCGGTATCAGGTCGAACTTCTATCTGAAACTGGATTGGAGATGCGACGGACACATGCTTTGGGACCATATCGTGGAAGACGTACCGCGGCTTGTTTCCTTTGAGCGCAGTCTTGAGAGATTGTGTTTATTGTTGACCTGATATCAAGTCCCAACCACTGACACTCATCGTCTGCAGGAAAGATTGCGAATCAGTCGACAGCGCAACAGGGAGCGAAACTGGCATCGGCTGGGACGACTGCGGCTGGGCAGGTGGCCACATTGGCCTTACCAGTCCGCCACCAGCTTCCGATCGTTCAACGGCCTCAATCCCATGCGTCTGTAGCAGTAGTGACCGAGCTTCCTCGGCAGAAAGCGGGCGCTGAAACTCTTCAAACTCTCCAGCGATAATCACTGCCAGCGGTATGTCAACGGCCGCAGTAAGTCGGTACTCCATTTGGTTGTTTCTCTCGAATCGGAATGCCAAGACTTGCAGCAGATTGTCCCTGTCAGAATTCATCGGACTCGCGGCCCTCCTACCCGAAATCTCCCAGATCGACTTGCGACGATTCCCCAATTGGTTGCAACACTCCAATCGAGCAGAATGTCCCGTGAACTGCCAATGACGTGTCGGCCCTGCGATTGCGATGAGATGCGCCGGAGTCCACACGGAGACCTTGCTCCGCCGACTTCATGCAACCCAATCTTTGCTTCATTTAGCCGGCACGATCGTCACCGGATAGACCGACCAGGTAATATCTCACATGAAACAAACCCTCACCGTTCCTACACTCCCTTGTTCGCATCCGGTATATACCCGTCTTTCTTCGCCCTCTGCTTTGAAATACGCCATACCGCTCCCGCCCTGTGACACTGCCAGTCATGGCTGCTAATCACCAGGACTTCGACGTGGAAGATGTCCTCGCACAGCTCACGACTTCAGAGAAAATCTCCCTGATTTCAGGAACAGACTTCTGGCACCTGGCTGGCGTACCACGCCTTGGAATACCTGCACTGCGAACTTCCGACGGTCCAAACGGCGTGAGAGGCACACGATTCTTTCAAGGTGTTCCGGCAGCATGTCTTCCTTGCGGTGCGTATATCGAAGGTACCATCCCACAGCGGTATTTGACGCAATACAGGAACCGCGCTCGGAGCGACATGGGACGTCGATCTGATCAAGCAAGGAGGTGAGCTCATGGGGAAAGAGGCCATTGCGAAGGGCGCGTCCATCCTGCTCGGCCCAACGGTCAACATGCAACGAGGACCTTTGGGCGGTCGAGGGTTTGAATCATTCTCCGAGGATCCAGTACTCGCCGGAAACATGGCTGCGGCATCCGTGAACGGTATTCAATCTACTGGAGTAGCGGCCACTCTCAAGCACTTCGTATGTAATGATCAAGAGGACAAGCGGATGTCCAGCAACAGTATCCTGACCGAGCGAGCCCTCCGAGAAGTCTACCTATTACCATTCCAGATCGCACAGCGGGATGCGAAGCCGATGGCGTATATGACTGCCTACAATCTGGTCAATGGTGTCCACGCCTCTGAGAATCACAAATTGCTTCAAGACATACTCCGAAAAGAGTGGGGATTTGATGGACTGGTGATGTCGGACTGGTTCGGTATCTACTCAACCACCGAAGCGATCAAAGCTGGCCTCGACTTGGAAATGCCCGGCCCTTCTGGACTCCGAGGAGATCAAGTCACCCGTGCAATGGGATGTGGGAAGGTCCTCAAGCATCACCTGGACGCCCGAGTGCGAGAAGTCTTGAAACTGATCAAGAAATTGATCCCTCTGCAGATCGAGGAGAACGCCAAGGAGACCAAATTGGATACGCCGGAGACATCTGCCTTCCTGCGATACATTGCCAGCAGTAGTGTCGTGTTGATGAAGAATGAAGGTTCGCTTCTGCCTTTCGAGAAAGAAAAGTCCGTGGCCGTGATTGGACCCAATGCAGCCATTGCGGCATACTGTGGTGGCGGTTCTGCTTCTCTCGCACCCTATTATACCGTGACTCCTCTCGACGGGATTCGAGCCAAGTGCAAAGATGCCCAGTACGAACTCGGCGCTCCAGGATGGAAGTCCCTGCCACTGCTTTCCAACGTCGCCAAGACAAAGAGCGGCGAGCGTGGTCTGACTATGAAATTGTTCCTTGAGCCGCCGACAAAGACCAACCGAGAGATGCTGGACGAGGTCATCATCGACAGTACCATGATTTCACTCTTCGACTACAAGAATCCGAAGCTGGACACGCATCTCTTCTACGGCGACGTGGATTGTCAAATCACTCCCGAGGAGACCTACGAGTATGAGTTCAGCTGCTCTGTCGCTGGCACGGCCCAAGTATTCGTGGACGGAAAGCTCGTCGTAGACAACATGACCAAACAGGTCCCCGGCGAGGCTTTCTTCGGCATCGGCACCCGGGAGGAGATCGGGTCGATACAGCTCGAAGCTGGGAGGACCTACGATGTTCACGTTGAGTTCGGCACCTTGCCAACCATCACGTACAAGAAGGAAGGTGTGACTGCGTTTGGCGCCGGCGCTCTACGACTCGGCTGCTACCGCAAAGTCGACACAAAACATGAGATCGAACGTGCAGTGGCGCTCGCCAAAACAGTCGATCAAGTCGTCTTGGTAGCAGGTCTCAACAGTGACTGGGAGTCTGAAGGCTACGACCGTCCACACATGGACCTCCCACCTGGTTCTGACGATCTGATCAACGCCGTGCTCGCAGCGAACCCGAATACCGCCGTGGTCATGCAGTCCGGCACTCCCGTCGCAATGCCCTGGGCCGATAAAGCCGCCGCCATCGTTCAAGCGTGGTACGGCGGCAACGAAACGGGTAACGCCATTGCGGACATCATCTACGGCGACGTGAACCCTTCTGGGAAGTTGAGTCTGAGCTTCCCGAAACGCAACGAAGATAACCCGGCTTTCCTCAACTTCACCAGCGACGATAATCGTGTGCTGTATGGCGAAGACGTCTATATCGGCTATCGCTTCTACGAGAAGACGAAGAGGAACGTGCTCTTTCCCTTCGGTCATGGCCTCAGCTACGCGACGTTCTCCCTCGGCGAACCTCAGATATCGACATCGCCGGACTCTGACGAGGTCATCGTGTCGATCGACGTTGCCAACACGGGCAGCGTGGCTGGTGCGGAAGTCGTGCAAGTCTACGTTGCGCCGCAGAGTCCAAGCATCGTTCGGCCGGTCAAGGAGTTGAAGGGGTTTGTCAAAGTGCACGTCGAAGCTGGGAAGACGGTGAGGGCGGAGGTGAAGCTGTCGAAGAAGTATGCTACGAGCTTTTATCATGAAGGGCGCGATGGTTGGCTTTCGGAGCAGGGGAAGTATTCGGTCTTGGTTGGGACTTCCAGCGCGGATACGCCGAGGGAGGCGGTGTTGGAGGTTGAAAAGACGGTTTCCTGGAAGGGATTGTGAGGTGGATGCTGACGTAGATTGGTAGATTTCTTTCAACGATTGACGACCATATTACACATTTCCGCCTGCTTCCCCATCACGATGAAGCGAATGACAATTTCCGGTTGATTTCGAATAGATTGCTCAGTTCGACTTCGGTGCGAGTACAACATCAATCGTCCATTATCCCAACATTGCATCCGTCTTTTTTACACTTCTCAGAAACCCCATAATCTACAACGCAAACGCAGCCACGCCGGCCAAAAAGGCACCAGCCATGGCAACAGATCCACCCGCCGCCGCCGCACCACCCGTCTGCTGCGCCGGAGCACCGCTGGAGCTCATGCTACCACCCGTAGCCATGCCTCCGCTACCCGCCGCACCTCCCATGCTCATGCTACCGCCGCTGGACATGGGCATGGAGCTGGTCATCGCCATGGATTCGGACATGGTCATGGAACCAGAGGGCATGGCCGAGGACATGGCCATGGAGGCAGAGGACATGGTCATAGAGCCGGACGCGGCGGCGCTGGATCCCGAGCCGGAAGAGGAAGAGCTTCCTGATGCTCCACCAACAGCTCCGCCGATGGCTTCGTCGTTGTTCGCTGTTGTGATGTCGGCGTTGGCGGCGGCGGCTTGGGCTGCTTCGACGGTTTCGTCGCTGGAAGGGTTGATAGCGAAGACCATGCCGTCGTTGCAGTGGTCACTGAGGAACGAACAAATCAGACTCAATTCTTGACTGTGGTTGCTTTTTGGCAAGGCTTACCCGACAGAGCAATAGAACCATTGTGGATCAGTCGACTTGACCTGGAACGTGAAGACCTCACCCTTCTTGTAGGTCAGGGACGCGACTCCGCCGGCGGGATTGTACGTGCATGGCGCGGAGAACGTGCTCGAGATGATGTTGTGGGGGATCTGAGTGCTAAAGGTCACGCTGATTTCGTCGCCTTCGGCGACATTGGAGATGGACTATTTGGAAAATAAGACATTGTTATTCACGACGGAGATTATCGCTTGGTGCTGGAGAAGACAGGGGACGTACGCTGGGCGAAAAGGCAATGCCGTCGGTCTTGACCATGTGCGTGACGGCGAGGGTCTGACCCGCGAAAACGGCCAGGGCCGAAGCGATGGTGAGTGTGGAGTGCATGATGATTGATTGATTGATTGCGAGGATCCGGTGATGTAAGCGACGTCTGGTGAGTGAATTGTTTTGGAATACTGTTCGTGGATTGGTCGGATGGGCGTGGTATGGCGTGGTGTCAAAACAAGGTGAACGCGGGTCGAAGAGCGCAAGTTTGAGCAAGTAAACTAATCGAGGATGCGGTACTTATACCCTCGCCCTCCCTCCGCCGCCCGGCTAACGAAGTCCCGTGGTTCCTCATTCGACTTCTCAACTCTCTCTCCTCGCTCCCCATGTCTCAGTGGACAATAATCGGAAGGGTCAAAGGCCAGACCCTTGCCGTCAGCCATTGCGGCCGCTGCCGTGCCTCCGGATGTTCGTCCGTCCGGAGAGGGATGGCCTGGTCGTTGGACTGCATCATCCGCCGACGAGGACACGGACATTGAGATCTGAGCACAGTGGCCAGGATGGATGCTGTGAGAGCTGTGATCCAGTTCGTACTCATCAGCCCGCAAGATCCCAGCATTCCGGTCCGGTCAAGGGTTCACATTCCATGTCTCCACCCCAACTGCAGGAACGTCCCCGCTAGCTTCACGGCTCCAGATTCTACCGAGTGGTCGATCGGAGGATTCACCCTCCGGAGGGGGACCGCAATCGAACGCTCGCCGGAGCTTCGTTGGCATCATTACGTGGCCGCAAGAAGTGATAGGACGCGCAGCACTGAAGAAAGTGCGGGACGTGGTTGCAAAACTGACTGGGAGGCGACCAATTGGCGGTGGACAGGAATGACTTCCTGATGGGAAACATAGCGATATGTGATGGCGGAAGGTCGGAACAGTTTCAGGGATGTCAATTGCAGCAAGTTTGTCAGTATTCGATATACACTGCGCTCCGCTGCGAACATCGTCAAAACCAGTCCATAACTTCCAATAAGCAGTAGTTGCGCTCATCAAAGATACAAAAGAACCCCAATTCAACCTCTCAAGAACGTGCTCGGTCGTGTGCCCTGACCGCCATTTGCATCCCATTCGCAAATTTCCCATCACTTGATCGGCGCCATGAAGCCATTGAGCAAAGCGGGAATGCCATCGCTTCCGCTTCGCCGATGTGGGTGCATGCCAGTCATGCCTGAAGGGCCGCTCAGGTGTAGCTGTGAACTGGTCGTAACAAATTCAGCTAACAGCCCATCAAACGTTTCAAGTATGCAGCGTGGGAGGAGCGCGAGAATGGGATCCAAGTTACCCTTGACTGGCGAACCCGCGAGTGTGCGTAGCCGGAGCGGCCTGAGGTGGCTTCGGGCCTGGTCTGAGAAGCAAAGCAAACAATCAGATTAGCAAGACGAATGCGATCGATTTGGCACGATGCAGCCGCGGATGACACAGGAACGGGATAGAGTGGGAAGAGATAAGATGTGCTCCAAGATTTGACATTAACAAGTTGCGAATGTGTAGGTAGGTGGGTATCAGCGGATCGGTTGCAAGGTGAGGTCGGACGTGAAGGGCGAGGGAGGAGCAGGGATCCAATCTCATCTAGTACCCGTTCATGGTCATGCGCTGGCTCTGCCTGCTAAGCTCGCGATCCGCAGCCGGAGAGATTGGTCGGCTACCGCCTTGGTGGACCTGAGCAGAGCTCTCCTTGAGGGCGAGGAGCTGCTTTGCGCGGAAGGACTCGTAGTGGATCTGCGAGGTGGTGTCGATCAGGTCCTGGAGATGGGTGCGGGTGAGGAAGTCGCGGAGGTAGACGAATTCGCAGTGCTTCTCGTCTTCGACGTTGATCGTGCCCCAGCGGTTCTGGCGGCCTCGCACGGTCTTGCCGTTGACGTTGATGTTGCGCTCACTGCCCACGACGGCGAAAGGAATGATGGACTAGCCAGGTATTAGTTTCAACGGCCCGAGTTGTGTCCGTCGCAAAATGCACATACCTTGATCTGCGAGTTCATGGCCACCTCTTCGCTGTCGTACTCCTCATTATCGTATGGGTACATGCGAATGTTGTGGAATGCAAACTCTTCCTTGATGCGGTCCTTGAAGATCTGCCTCTCCTCCAAGGTCAGACTATCGGCCTTGGCGATGACAGGAACCACGTTGACGGTCTCGCTCAACTTCTTCAGCACGACGATGTCGATCGGCTTGAGGGAGTGGCCGGTTGGCGAGATGAAGTACAGGCAGCAGTGGATGCGGGTGTCCTGAATGTAGCGCTCGCGCTGTGCCGTGAGCTCCTTGCGGAGGTATGCGCTGTGCTGATCCTTGATGTACTTGACGATTGGGTCCCAGCAGCGATCGTTGTTGACGAGATCGCCGTATCCGGGAGTGTCGACGATGTTCAAGCGGAGGCGCACGCCGTTCTCCTCGATGATGTGAGTGACAGGGTGGATTTCAGTCGTCTGGCGACCAGGCTCGGTTGGAGAGAGGCGACCCTTGCTGTCGACGAGGTGCGAGGCAAAGATGGTGTTGATGAGGGTCGACTTTCCGAGGCCGGTTTGTCCTGGAAGAGGGCGCATTCATGTTAGCATACACCTTGCAGATTCTCAATGGCATTGGCTGAAGTGGCTGTACATACCCACGCAGATGACATTGAATTGAAAGCCACGCTTGAGCAGCTTCTTCTCAATCTGTGTCGTGATGCTGTCGAAACCGACGTGGCTCTTGGGGAAGACGCTTTGAGCCGGTTGCGCGTGCATAGCGGAGGCCATGGTGTGGTGTGAAGTGAAGGGGTTGGTGGATGTGGTTGTGGTGGTCGTGTCGCGGTTTCGGCGGTGGGCGCCCGTCAATGAAATGTGGCGGCGGAGCGGACGTCGGCGACGGTGATGTTGGTGAAGATGTCGAGATGTCGTGGAGGAGTCTCGGTGACGGTCATGAAACAGTGAAGAGGGAGACTTCAAGTTGTCGTGGATCGGAAAGTGCCAATTGCCCAAAGCTCAGGGCAGGGACTGAAAGGGGAAGCGCGAGCCAATGGCGGAAGTGATTGCGGCCTTGGCAAGAAACCGAGCTCGGATCTTCGACGACGATTGAAGAGAACAAAGACTCGGCGTACACTGCTTGATCATTGCGAGACTCCGGACGACGACATCAATCGCGACAAGATCTCCGCCGTACTCCATCATGGCTTCAATTCGCGCTCCTTCAAACTCCTTCCTCTCGGCCTTTCTGCCCGTCGTCCGATCGCGCCTCCTTCCACAAGAATCGGCCATCCACCGTATCCCGCTGCTTCGACGAGTCCAAGAGTTCCGACTCAATTCCAGCTTACTACCCGCCGCACTGATCCCCATACCTACTTTCCTCGGAGACATCTGGGATGGTCTGCTCAAAGCTGTGCCAAAGAAGAAGACGAGTCACATGAAGAAGCGACATAGGCAAATGGCTGGCAAAGCATTGAAAGACGTGACGGCTTTGAACAAATGCAGCGCATGTGGGAGGCTAAAAAGGGCGCATATTTTGTGTCCGTACTGCGTGCAAAGTGAGTACCTCGAGTTGTTGATCTGACATCATGAAAGCATGTCTGACCCGCGTGTGATAGGCATCCGTCAATGGTTCAGCAATGGATTCAAGAGCAAGAAGCAGCTGTCGGAGGAGCGCGAGGTCGAGTTTGAGGAGCGAAATGAGAAGCGGAAGGCTTGGGGCGAGAAGCCATTGCTGTGGGAGGATTACTACAACGAGCCCAGACCGGAGGATGAGACCAGCCCGAAGGCGAAACCATGAGGAGCAACGTAATAGAAGCAGCATATGCAGGATACTGGCAAGTCGAATCGATCGCAGCGGGTGGAGTTCGCAACATGCACGCTGGCCTGGTGACGCCCGCGGGCAATGCGCAGGCCGGGAGATTGATTGTGTTCTGGCAATGAGCCGCACTTGAGGGCTGCGCAATCGATCGCAACATCTGGCCCGTATGATGAGAGGAACTCAGGGAAGGGCTATGCCCGATGCATCAATCGGCTCCAGCCCGAGAGCTGCTGCGCGAGACTGACTACGAGCAAGGCCGTTCGAATGCGGCTGCGTTCCCCCATTCGGGTCTCCGGGACATAGGTGGAGCCATACAGCTTCCATTGTATTGAAATTGGCATGTACCGCGAACTGTTTGACGATCAATCGAATACCTAGACTTGAAGCGAGACATCTCATGTGTCCGCGCGTGTAGGACGTGTTTCTGTGAAGACCCACCCCACCCCAAGTCGTGACCTCATCTTCAACTTTCATGCGCTTCAGCTTCAGCTTCAACCTCGTTTTGTCCTCTACACTGCTCGTGCATTTTGCGGAGATATCGACGGAAGGGCATAACCGTCGTCAATACTAAAGATGGTATTCGGAGCATTGCTCTGCAGATCTGCTCCCAAACTGACTTGATCCCAGTCGAAACAATACCTTCAGACCATCACGCTTCCCAATGCGCATCCCACGGACATCTTCTCGCTCGCCGTCACACCTTCGCATCTCCTCACCGCCTCCGGCTCCTCGAGCATCAAGATCTTCAGTACCCGCGGCCAGACCATCTACGCGGACAGCACCGAAGAGGAGAACCCATACCCTCTTGTTCAAACTCTCGAGAAAGCCCACGACTTGGGCTGCCATCACATCTGCGCCAGTCTCGACGGGAGCTTAGCCGCCAGCGTGGGCTTTTCTGGCGGCGATGTCAAGCTTTGGCAATGCAGCGAAGAGGGGGAGTGGACGGAGAAAGGGAGCATGAAGGTGGAAGTCAAAAAAGCTGGCGAGCATTGGGCGCCAGCCCTCAGTGCCGACGGACAATACCTCGCATGCACGACATCCGAGGGTCGCATCAATGTCTACACCACCGCCACGATCACTTTTGCTGGTGCACCTCCGGAGAAGCTCACCGAATACGAGACGAAAGGCTCCTTCGGCATGAGCGTCGACATATCCCCAAGCGGCGAAATGACTGCTTCAGGCCACCAGAACGGTAGCATTTACATTTTCAATAACGCTACCCGACGCCTCGCACACTCCCTCTCCGGTCTCATTAAGCCAGTTCGCGCCGTGAAATTCAGCCCGGCGAATCGCTATCTCGCCGCCGCGGGAGATGCACGCATCATCGCTTTGTACGACACCAAGAGCGGCGAGCAAGTCGCAAACTTCACTGGCCACAGTTCGTGGATCATGAGCTTGGATTGGAACTGGAGCGGAGAGTATCTGCTCAGCGGAGGATACGATGGCAAGGCTAAGATCTGGAGTGTGGAGAGACGGGAGTGCGTGGCTACACAGACGGAGAGCGAAAAGTGCTTGTGGAGTGTCAAGTGGCTGTGGCATTCGCCGACGGCAAGGAATGAGGTGTTTGTCACGGCGGGCGCGGGCAAGACTTTGGCGTTTTACCGCGAGGCCAGCGGGACATGAAGGAAGAGCATGATTAAGATATGGAAAACGAGGATGATACACGATGATGCAGCGATACGAAGGCGTCCTCAGAACAGATCGCTTGGCAGCATGAAGCCTCGAGTGCAAGATACGGTTCCCAACGCAGAGCGAACTTCGTGGTCACACACTTCGAACGAACACGATCAACTAAGGACAGATGCTATGGCGACCATGCTGGCAGTTCATTCGAGGTTCCTCCAAATGTCGCCGAGAGGAAGCTTCGCGGCCTTTTGAAAACCTGCGATACAAGCGATGTAAGAGGGAGCACGAATCTGCACCTGCGCGACTGTCTTCGCCGACGTCAGCGTCAAGCGAATGGATGAATATAGCGCAGTTCCACACCTGGCAATGTTTGACTCATCGTGTACGTTGTGTCGATTTGCTGGAAGTCGTCTTCGAAAGGGAATGTTGCACCTTTGAATGAGGAGTTCCGCGAGAGGAAAGACAAATTCTATTTGTGCACACTACTTGCGTACTAATTGCAGCAAGCACTTCAAAGAGGGCCCAACTTTCACAAACTCATCGCCCGCGTCCTCGGCCTCTTGCGCGACCACGAGAGCTTCCTCTCGCCCGAAGACGAGCGGAATTCCTGGTGATTCTCACATTTCCCACCGGAGCATCGCTCAGCCCAGTGCTACGCATAGTTCGTGTGCGCGGGCTTTCTCCATTGGCTTCGTCGGCGGAATTTTCCTGGCCTGGCCTCCCGATTCCCCTCGATGCACTGTTTGCGTTCGTGCCCATGGCGGCCTGCTCTACATCAGACATCTCCGCGTCACCATCGCTGGACGACGAAGACGGCGAAGTGAAGTTAGGTTCCGTCGCAGCGGGGTCGAAGGGACTGTGTAGCGGGGTATTGACCACGGGAGAAGATCTGGCGTTGTTTGTCTGAGGACCTGCGATATTCTCGGCGAACGTGACGCGGCGCCCCCTTGGACCGGCGCTCGGTGAGCTGTTAAGGCCAAGATTGCCAAAGAAGCCAGACGGAAGAATGGAGTCGCCTCGGTATGTACCCAGGGGCTGAAGACTGCCGAAAAGGCCTGCTCCAGGTGTATTGCGGTCGATTTGACCTGCGCTCCGTGGTCGGACATTGCCAGTGATGCCCCCTCGGGGAGGATTGTGGTTTGAAGCGCCTGCAAAGGCACTCGGAGGAGTTCGAGGGTTGCCGTACGCATCGAAAGGTGAATGAGCGGCGCTGCTCGATGAGCGATCGAATGGACTGAAGCCACCGCGGTTGGGAACATGGACGCCATGAGCTGCGTCGTCCGCTTCTTCGTCTGGGCGATCCGAGCGACGCGGGTACGGCCGCCAAGCAGGTCCATCCGAGTTTGTGCACCTGAAAGGGCCCGGCGTGGTAGGCTTGTAGGTCATATGTCCACCCGATGCATAACTGTCAGATGCGTGGTCCGCATCTCCCTCTTGCGGCCGTCTTACATCGGCATCTCCCCTTAGCGGGCGCGCGCGGAGTAGGCGGTTGGACGCCATGTGGTTCCGCAGAATCCTCTGCTGCAAATCTTGATCTTCTCCCCACCTAGCAGTCTCACGGTCCAGCAAATGACGCATCCTCGCCTCTCCACGCTCATCTGCCGCTCTTAAGCGGGCCAAATGTTCCATCTCACGATCGTAGAGCTCCTGCGGCACGATGCCTGGACCAGGGTAGTCGTCCACTTCGACAGAACTGGCGATCGGACTTTCTCCTTCGCGTTCAGCTTCCTGGGTCTGCCTTGCTTGATCGCGACGGGTAAAGTCAGACATCTCCACGAAGCCGGCGGCACGACGCGACGCTCAGCCTCGCGTTCCATTTCGAGATTCACAGCTGCCGCGTGCGCTCTCCAGCCAGTCGGCATCCTCCAGCCCGAGGGGACGACGTCTGGAATCTGGGTACCGTTCGAGCGGGCGTTTCGTCGACGGTTCATTTCACCCGGGAGTGCACGCAGTGGTTGAAGTCTGGGCGCTTGGCCTGGGCCATTACTGATCACTGCGCCCTCGGCCATGGGGTGGTACATTCTCGTTCCGCGAGGTGCATCTGGGCGGTAGAACGGGAGTCGTTCCGTGTTGGGCCACGAAGAGTTGACTCTCCTTCCAGTGTTTGCAGCGTCGCGCCGCGTGTAAATTGGCGGCGGAGTAGGAGTGCCGAATCGTGGACTGGTGGGTGCCAGAACACCGCCATGAGTCGGAGTCACGACCGCATCGTATTGCGGAGGACTACGCATGTTGGCTGCGTCGATGAGACGCCGGGCATCCTCGCGCAAGGCGGCATTGGCCTGGTAGATTCCCAACGCTGAGCCGGCAGGCCAGCCGTAGAGATTGTCGAGCCATTCGTTGTGCTCCGGCGAGAAGAATGCCCTTTCGCCTTGAGCGTTCAGCGGCTCCGATGGAGGACCATCGGGTAATCTGGGGGCCCGAGGTGGCGTATGTTCGAGGCTGCGACGAGACATCTTGCGTTGGATCAGTGGTGCGGTACGATTGACGGACTGTGGTCAAGAAGTTATGGCTCGAAACATGTTGGACTTGGCCTGGCACTCGAAGACAATGCCAGAACCTGGATCCATTCCATTGCCTTTGTCCTGATTCTACCGCTTTTGGCCAGAGGCCGGATTTGTGAGGTCGGGTTTGGTCTGCATTGAACAAAGAAATGTCGGTCTCTGTGATTATGCTCTTGCTCGCACGACCAACGGTATCTACTTATTTTGGAACGACCATGAACACACCGTGGTGCATGAGATGTCCTAGTCTGAAGCTCAGTCAAGGTCGGCGAAAGAGAGCTCGTGTACGTATTCACGACTTGGGACTTGAAGGACGTGCATTCGAATACAAGTCGACATTCCCTCTCCGCAGGTAGACTCTTTCCCATCTTTCCCAATAGCGCTGGAGTGCAATACTTTTGCGTGCCAGTACACTTCAAGCAAGCTCCACTTTAGTAGGCTTGGACGTTATTTGTACGCAGTGGCCGTCTAGATGACCAATTGTCGCAACATTGCCCAAGTACCCTCGGCCACAGATCTTCGTGTTCTTACATTTTACGCATGTATGGTCAGTGTCGAAGCGGAGGTCTGCCCGGAGAAGACAGCGGACACAAGGCACAGCATTTGGACGAGAAGCTGCATGTTGATGCGTCTGGCTGAGTGACGGTCATGTCGAGATCCGACGGGAATGTTTTGGTTTGATCGAGTGTGGGGTGCGATGCTGGTGATGATGCGGCTGCTCGTTCAGTGGGCATGTATACTCGACTCCGTGTCGAAGAGACTGGTGAAGAGGAGATAGTGGACATCACGGTACTGTAGATGCATGGCCAGCAAAACTGTTGGGGTCCTGAAACAGTAACGAGAGCAGGTCAGCACGAATCTGCAGGATTGGCTTGCGGTCATTGCAGGGTCATTGCAGGGAGAGCACAAGGTTGTGAACTCTGTAGTATAAGCGAGCGACCATGATGGAACTTCCGATGATCGCGGGAGAGCCTGATGATGAACGCCGAAGGGCACTCGAAGAACAGTGTTAGGGAATGGATCTCCACAGCTTTCGGTCGTCGAGCCGGGCTGGCAAGGTCAGATGTTGCCTGCGAACCCCAAAAGAGAGACAGCGGTCTGTATGAGAACGAAGCCGACTTTTCGACGCAGATAATCGTACCGGGTTGACTCCGTATCTGAGAACCTCTTTTAGCAGAGCGTGTCCAGCATGTCTTCTTGCCGGCAACTTGCCGAGACGAGTTCAGACGTTTTCGAGTAATATTATTTTCCTGGTCATTAGACCTCCCTTCTGAATGTGTACTGTTATGATAGCCTTTCTGAATATTCACACATCTTTCACGAAGCCAATCTCCACCAATCGATCCGTAGGCACTTTCAGGTTCGCGATCTTGTTGCGTGAGTTGTCGCGTAAGAAGAGGAAAATCGCAAGCACGGCCTTTCGCCAGATAGGGCTGCTGTGCTTGATATGCATCTCTTCCTTGCCGACAATGTAGAGCACGCGGTGGTCATAGGCTCGCTGGAGTTGGTCCATGGTCACGGCAGGCTCGGAGGAGCCAACTTCGGCCACGTCAAACTCAGGCGAGTCCTTCTCCAGCGGGGCATCGATATGTGCTTTCTCATCGATCGTGGTCGTCCGAGAGAGCGTCGCTGGTTGATCGAGCCGTGTCTGGTCGCGGACATAGCTTTGCACATGGCCGTAGATGATCGCTGCGAGGTCTGAAGTGACGACTTCGTCCATATATCCGTGGCGACAAACTACACGGAAGCAGTTCGGCAGGAATTTGATCTGCGAAACGATGAATCTTTCGGCGGCCGGGACGGTTGGGTATTCGAGAGATCGTAGGTGGAAGAAGACGATGACCTCGGGTGTCACGACCAGCTTGTTGATGAAGTGGCTGAAAACCAGAGGAGTATTGATGCCGCCTTTGTCGAAGAAGATCCCAAAGCCACGCGAGACCGACAGAACCTCACCATTCTGTCGTCCGTGAGCGGCCGCGAGTTTGAAAATGCCGTGCTCGCCAAGCTCGACGAAGCGTGAGAGCGGGAGACGATCTTCTCTTTCCGCAGCCCATTGTGACTCTTTCCCTTTCCCGAATCGCCACAGCGTGAAGATGCATGCCAGAACCGTGCTCATAACAATGGTAAGCCAGGCTCCGTGCGGTACCTTGGTTAGTGCGGCTGACAAGAATGCTCCATCCATGCAGAGGATGGCAAGAGCTGGTAGTGCGATGAGGTATGGGGGCAAGCGCCAGACGATCAATGAGACCAAGGTAACCATGAGAGTGTCGAAGAATGTGACAAACATGACACAAATACCGTATGCATTGCCGAGAGCTGTTGTATTCCGATACACGGCCGTGACCACGACTGCTCCGATGGCCAGCAGGTAGTTCACCAGCGGGACGTAGAGTTGGTTGTGGAACACCTTGGATGTGTGTTTGACCTGGATCTGAGGAAAGTAAGAAAGCTTGATGATCTGAGAGAGCAGCTGGAAAGTAGCGGTGGTAATGGCTTGCGAAGCGACGATCGCGGCGAGTATAGCAAATACAAGAATTGGATACAAGCATCCTGGAGGTGCGGTGTTGAATACCGGATTGCTGTAGGCTTCCGGGTGAACAGAAATGTAAGCGGCCTGGCCAGTGTACGCGAGAAGAAGACATGGTAAGCACCACCCGAGCCAGCTGATCTGGATGGCTCTCATCGAAAAAGCTCCCAGGTCAGCGAACAGTGCCTCCACACCCGTGAATGCGAGAAGGACGCCACTCAGTGACCTCCATCCGATCTCTTTGTTACGAATCAGGAACATGAAAGCTTCGGCGGGGTTGAAAGCTTTGAAGACTCCGCTGTCGTAGAGAACGAGATTGTAGATGCCAAAACTTGCCAGCAGACCCAGCCAGATGATGATGATCGGGGCAAAAGCGGTCCCGATCTTGGTCGTTCCAAACGGCTGGATGGCAAACAGTAGGACAAGAATTCCGCATGTCGTTCCCACAACGGTGGCGTTCGAAATAGTGGGCGTCACCACGGTGAGACCTTGAATGGCGCCGAGAACGGATTGAGCGGGAGTGAGTACTCCGTCCGAGATGACCATGGAGACTGCAAGGATGCCGACAATTTTGAGCAGAATCTTCAGCGCACGACTATTCTCCACTGTTTCCCGGACTTTGAGATTCAACGGTCGCATGTCGTTGGTCAAGTGCCGCTCGATGTTGACCAGTTGCTCCTCGCGAGGATCACGATTGGCAATCCGGGCGTATCTCGAAAGTAGGGAGTAGCATGAGAATGTGCCGCCCTCGCCTTCGTTATCCGCATGCAAGATGATCAGGATGTATTTGACCGTCACCATCATGATCAGTGACCAAATGATGAGCGACAGCACTCCAATCAAATCATCTTTTCTCGGCGGTGTCGAACCGAAGACGCTTGAGAAAACGTACAACGGCGACGTTCCGATATCACCGTAGATGACTCCAATGCTTTGATACGCGAGGAACATCAATTTGCTGCCGGCGAAGACCTGTTTTCGCTTTGCATCGGATGGTCGACGAAGTCCTGATTCCGCCGGATCGTCAGCGTCCAGCGTTCTGGACGTGTGAGTACGCCGAGGTCGCGCGGTCGCGGATATGGTTCTCGAGAAGACCTGGGCGAGGTTTAGAGCGATGACAGTTACAGCGTACGTCTCGCAAAACTCACGATTCCACCATCGATGTCGACGCCGCTTGAAACTGCCTGGGCGGGCAGAATACCGTCCGGATCAAAACGTGTTGATCTCTCGTTCTCCATTCTGATGCCCCGGCTGCGAACCCACACAGGAAACGTCCAGGAAGGAGGTCGATGCGGGGCACAGCGCTGATTTGTAGTCCCGTCGTGATACGGCGAGGAATGCAGTCAGCCCGTTGACCACCCACCAATCCTGAGACCATCCAAGAACTCGTTCATGCGAGCGCTAGCAGGCTCGCATGCCCGTTGCATGCCCGCCGCGTGTCTGACATGTGCGTCGGATTTTCGAGCGCGTCCCAACCACATCCGGCTCGACAGGCTGACATCGCTTGGAAGTACTGCCGTCTTCGGATCGTCTCCGTGTGAGCGCGATAATCCACGCATACGAGTTCAAGCAGTTGGGGCTCGGGGAGGGAAGAGCAGTTGAAGATCTTGACGCTCGCGACGCGATTGTGTGTCAAGCATCTTCGTGAAGTCGTCCCCGCCGTCCAAAGCTTAGTTCTACATAATAATAAACAGGCGAGGCTTGTGCCAAAGCTTAACCGCCCAGTCTATTCCAAGATTCGTTCTTCTCATCCGCAGTCCCGCACCCGTAATAATAAGCGTACGGACTCGTACACCTTGCCATCACGGAGAAACACGGAGATCAATTGTCTCTTGCAAGTCATGAGGACGAGAAGAATGTCGCCGCGGCGATCCGGCCGCAGTGCGATAAGTCAGACGTCAACGTCGAACACGCCGTCGTGCTTCTTTGAATGGGTGGCGTGAATCGAGCGCTGCCATTGACTTGGATTCGCCCAAGCCTTAGAACTACTCCCCAGGATCAACCAAGAACGAGTACTCGTGTAAAAAGAAAGTCGAAGAGGCCGCGGCTACCAGATTGTGCACACTTCTGCCCGCACCTTGTGCTCGTCGTCAATCAGCATCTCAATGTCGACGATCGGCATGAGAGTAGAGTATCCTATCCTGTCTCGGCGACTGAATCGATTCAAGACTCAAGCTCGACTTGGGTCGGGAAATGACGGTCTCCTAATTCTAGTCGAAGACCGACACAAGAACGTTTGTGACGAAACAGGGAGCAGGTTTGCTGTGTGTGATCTGAAATGTTGGGCTGCCAGAGCGCGGGACGACGCGGACACTCCAGGACATCCCGGTAGCAGCGATCCAGGGGCCCCCAGCGTCCAGCGAATGACCCCGCCCAGGTATCCTGGAGAGTGGAAACCAATGGCATTCTGGTATTCGATGGGAACCACACAAAGCGCTCCCACGTGCAAAACATGGTGGGATCACTGATGTACCCCCGCGGCCTTGCGAAAGCTTCAGCTGCACCTTGTCGCACGTAAAATCTGCCTCAGTGCGTGCGGGTCACCGAGATCCTCCTGCTGCAGGCCAACTCTAGCGACCTGACCTTCAGCATCCGCCATCAATAAGAGAATTGCCACTCAGTACCCCGACGCCTTGGTGCGTCCAGCGGCGGGAAACCCACTGGGACATATACATTCAACCCCGCGAAACTCGAACTCCCTCAACGACATGGCCCAAGTGGACATTGTAACTGGATTCTGGGTAGACTATGCCCAATCACCCTTCCACCGCGCTCGGTTGACACTCACCAACAATGGAACTGATCTCCTCCTCGTCGCTTTGGCGGTCTTGACGGCCGTCACCGGAGAGTATCTGTGGCAGATCTTGTGCCAGCTGCTATTCCTTGTACGTCACCTGGAAAAATTCTCGACCTCCGTCACGCGTTCTGACTTGTAGTGCAGCGACGGGCGACGGCAGAGCCAAGAGACGGACTATACCACCAGACGCAGCTGGCCCTGCGAAATGATGATAGCCCGGGCGAGTTCTCATGGAATATGTTCCGATTGGGAGTAGCCTGGGGCAAACGGCGCGGCAGCTTCCGATGGCGCACATGGCGATGGGGGATCTTTGGACTCGTCATGCTCATCGTGAACAACGCCAGCAGCTTCTGGCTGCCCGTACTCTCGAGCGAAGGCCAAGTGCTGATCAAAGGGCCCCTGAACAACCTGAACGTGACACTGGGACGGTTTCCGGACAACAAGACCCGAGACGATGTCTATCAACAACTCACTCGAGAGCAGAATACGGTGCACGCCGGCGAGCGCGAGGGGTTTTCATCATACGCGGCCAGCTGTTATCCGGACCTGGGCTATGATATCACTTCACACAGGTTCGGCGTAAACATGTGTGGTCTGTTCGTCGAACGCTACTTGAAAACCACGGTGTCGTTCCCGGGAGTTTGCCCGTTTGCTGAGGACCTGTGTGCAGTCCCGCTGGACCAGGTCATCAGGGTCGATTCAGGCAGAATTAACTCGCATGACCACCTGGGCCTCAATTCGCCCCCGCACGCCCGGGTAGAAATTCAGACCTCGATTACATGCTCGCCGTTACGCACGGACGGGTACATGACTCCCGACTACGTTGATCACAACGGCGTGAACGACACGTTGCTGTTCTACTATGGCGACAATTGGTATGCATATCCCCAAGGCACACTGAGCGAGGCCTACAGCTGGGAACGGGACACCGGCACGAACATCACCTACTACTACACCAAAGCACGAGAAGTTGGCAAGGAACGGCCAATCGCATTGTATACCGCCTCAGAAGACAGGCTGTCCGCAGTTTCCAATGCTCACGTTCCGGCGTTCAACATGTCCTCCGCCTTACGAACTTCGGATGCGCGCACAACGATCTATTTCCTTAGCAATCGACTGGATCTTCAGGCCCCAGTGAGCGATCCCTGGTTTAACAATACGCGCGTCGTCCCAGGTTTTGATGGTCAGGACTATTATGGGGCATTCCGACCCGTCTCTCCACTTGGCTGCACCCAGACGCACTCCTTCTGTAATCCTAACACCGACCAATGCATAGAGCACAACGTTGTTGCAGTACCATTCCTGGACCCTCATGGAAACGATGCGGTCTGGGATGAGCTCGCCTTGAACCCGGAGCAGCGTTCCGTTGCCTATTTCATGGCCTATGCCTCAAGGGCAAGCACGTTGGGCGAGCCGGTTATGGATTCACAAGGCACCGATCAACTTATGATCACCCGGATGTTTGACACCTCAGACCCTTCATCGTTTGATCTGCCCGACAATCAGTGGCAACACGAGGTACAGAACTTTATGAACCTGGCGCTAAGTATGGCTCAAGGTAACATCATGACGTTCATTGAGAAGCCTACTCCACTGGCGGTTCAATGGGGCATGATCAACCCGCGGGGCGTGAATCCAGATTACGACTATGTCAACACTCGGATCAAGATGCGGAGTCACAGGCATCAGTCATTCAGCGTATCCGCGCTGGCGCTTGTCTTTGTTACACAAGGACTGATCATCCTCGCGGGTCTCTACATGCAGTTCCTATGGCCATGGCTTCGTTTGAGGAAGCCGGACGACTCTCCCGACCACAATCGCGGCTACAAGTTGTGGCAGCTAATGGGAGCCATGCAGCTTCATCGATGTCTGCATCAGCTGCTGGGCCGCGGTCGATGGCGAGGTGCATGGCATCAAATCCCCACGACCGATCCTGGGAGCCTGTTCTCCGAGTACGATAAACTCCCTTGGCAACCGTATGTGACCTTCGAACAAGAGCAGGCCCTTTCAAGGACGCCCGATGGCGAGGCGTTTCGGCACGGCGGTGTTGTCGTGGCTGAGGTCAACGAGAAGGAGAGCACGGAGGAAAAGTGCGACTACACAGGAGCGAACAGCTCGGCCGACACACTCAAGCACGCTTGACCGCAGGCGATCTATACGCTTGGCTTTCCAATAGACCTAAAGTGCCGATGGAGGGCGGCTGGTCCGCAAGCAATCGGGCTTCTATAATATAACGAAGGTAGCATTTCAAGATGTCGTCTATCCAATTACGCGTTCGTCCGGTAGGTCTAATAACCTCTACCTACGGCGGACTATATAATATAGTTCTATCCTTACCTAACCCTAACCCTTCTCCGCTTCTCTACGACGAATATTATCTAGCGAATATTAGTTACCTTCTATAGCTTATTAATATACTTATTAGTAGGGATTTTACGGAGGGTACGGCCCTACTAGCTATATAGACGTAATACGTAGCGTACTTCGCGTAGTACCCCCGATAATATAGCCGGTATATAGCTTAACGGTATTAACGATATCGACTAGGTATACCGGAAGTAAGTACTATACTATAAAGTAGCGATAGAGTAAGTAGTCGTAATACTATCGCCGATATCCGGGCTAATATAATAGATTCCTAGCGCTATTACTCTCCTTAGTAGTTTCCTCTCGCCTTTATAGTAGCTCCTATCTCTAGTAGTAAACGATAGATATAGCTACTCGCCGCTACTAATCTATCCCTAAATAATCTAGCCTACTCTAGATCTATCTAGATCTATTATCGAAGGACTAATAGTAGAGGCGGCTACTAAATAGTCCTAGATCTATACCGAGTAAGATTAAGCTCGGATACCCTAATAGCTATATAGTAAAACTTCTACTCGTAGAATATAGCCCTCTAGTATAGCGAGTAGTATCTTCGATCCGGGATAGTAGCGACGTATATATAAACTTTTAGAAACCTTATAGTAATAATAATAATCTATAGATACTCTCG
>AFIY01000955.1:0-47672 GCA_000223825.2 Zymoseptoria passerinii SP63 | reverse complement strand
CTCCCCCCCATCCTACCACCAATCACTCATGTTGTGGTATCGGCCCCAGGCTCGGCTCAAAATCGCCGACAAGCGGACCCTGGTCCGCTCAGATGTGGGGCTCACTCCGCGCCAATGCATGTGAGAGGCCTCAAGCTCCATCATTCGCGCTGCTGTGCGGCCTGTGCCTTTGACTCAACTGCTGCCTGACACTTTCGTCCAACACTCATGTCAACTTCAGCCGGGCGAGACAAGACGTACTCTTTGAAAGCGACCTCAATACATTCACTTCACCACTCCACAGCTTCGACTGCTCCCTTTCACCACCGGCAGAACGTTTACCGCCGAGACGGAGCTATTGGGTCACATGAAGGAGCTCTTGTCCGACAATAACTGATGCGCTTGCTTGCTATTGTCGGAAAAGGACGGCGGCCGCAGAAGAATCGTCCGACTTACAATTGATACCAGGCTTCTTCATCTACTTTTCCCAGCTCTCTCTGGTACTAATCTTCATCCTCCGGTACCAGCAACCGACTCAGCCTTTTTCACTGCAGGACTTCTCCTCACAGCCTTATCACCACGCAGACTCAGCTTCGCCTTCAAGTTCATCAAACGCACCCACACCTTCAGCCATCATGGACACTCCAGATGAGCTTCCTCCACCTCCTCCTCCTCCCTTCGACTTCACCGGCCAAATCGTTCCACGACCCATGCCCTCTGCTCTCGCCTCGGTGCTCGTAACGAACACACCTGCAGTAGTTCAGGCCCCGGGCCCACAACCCTCATTGTCTCAACAGACCGAGAGCTCTCAAGATCCGGAAGCAGACTCCGAAGACAACTCCAACAGCGAGCATGACGACAGTGAAGATGAGGAGCCACGACCGTCACGGTGGACGCCAATAGTGGAAGACAAATCCGTGCCATGCGCAGATGAGCTGGCATACATCGCCAGCCGGGCAGAGCACAGTGCGGTAGATCATGCATACTGGGAGAAGGAGGCATTCTTTGAGCTGGACGATCCCGAGCTCGTCCCTCTCGAGAGTGGTCGGATCGATTGGTTGGTCGAAGGTGTCAACGGCACCAAGGAGAATCCGAACAATGAAGTTTGCATGCGCTCTCCCATCGTACGCATTGCAGGACTGGACTGGCAAATCAAGTTCTATCCAAAGGGTAACAACTCGGAGTACCTCAGCGTCTATCTTGAATGTGTGAGCATGCTCTCACCCAACTACGCGGAGACCGAAGATTTCCTCGATCCACCATTCCCGTTCCTGAAAGGCACCGAGCAGATCAAGAAGCGTCGTTCCATCGCAGCTCAGATCTCCGTTGTCATGTACAATCCGGCCGAGCCGCGTGTATACGAAGTTCAAACGGAAGCCCATCAGTTCCACAAGAAGCAAGCAGACTATGGCTGGCTGTACTTCACCCGTTACCCTCGTTACGACTTTCATGTTCGACAGCACACTCAGCGACAGGCCATTTTGCGTGATGACAAGCTCGCCTTCAAAGCATACATTCGAGCCATCCACGACCCCACCGGCAGCATGTGGGAGCACAGTGGCCGCTTGCCAGACCAGATCACTTCCGTCACGGGCCTCAGACCTTTCACCAAGTCGCTTCAGTACATCGCCAGCGCGGTTTCATTGCTCCACTTTGCTCCTTTCCGCAAATTCGTCCAAGAATTGGAGCCAAACACTCGCGTTGCGCAGTGGCTGCAACCTCTTCTGCTGAAGATGTACACCCGGAAGCGGTCAGCGAACTACGGTTCCCCTGGCACAGTGTTCGAGGGAGACGTCATGGAAATGCTTTGGAAGGTTTCTATTTCCTTTCACGAGTCGTACGATGTTACAAAGCAAGCGATGTGGCATTCCCTCATAGGTCAATTTCACGCGGAGGGTGGTTCTGCGTGCGGCACGAATCGACTGAACACCAAAGACTTCACTTCGATTCAAGCTGCAGTGAACGGACATCCGAAGATCATTGAATGTCCACAGCTACTGACGCTAGAGTTGCAACGCCACGAGCACGACAAGAAGGCTCGTAAGTGGCAGAAGTTGACTAACAAGGTTCAGGTTGACGACCACATCCAAGTCAACGGTGTTGGTTACACGCTGTTCGCATTCATCACGCACTGTGGGCACCTCACGTCATCTCGCTACAACACCTACGTTCGACCACGAGGCATTGGCAAGGGCTGGTACGGATATCAGGATGCCATTGTGACTCGTCTGACCGAGAAGCAAGCTCGAGATAGGCATTCAGGCCTGCCTGCTGATGATGGTCGTCCCAAGTCGCTCGACGAGAAGATCGAAATTGGCTACGACTCGCCCTTTAGCGAGTTCCACGAGCCACGCAGCGAAGTCACCTGTGCGGTGATGTACGTCTGTGATAACGTTGCTGACGAGACCTTTAATGCTCCCTCGGTGGAAATGTGGGTGCCACCATGCCTCATCAAGCCCGAAACCCTCAATCTTGCCCTCATGCCAGACCAGCTGCCAAAGACGGCTATCCACGAAGAATTCCCAGACCTCCCTGCAGCAATGTCCGACCGAACTGAAGTCGCCACTCCCGAACCCGAATCTCAAGCCGAGGAGCTCGCCGCCAGCATCTCCCGCGCCGCCGGCGCCGATACCCCGGAACCAGTTCTCATGGACGGCGAAGACACCATCATGCGCGATGCCGACGACTCCTCGATCTACTCCGTCGACACCCTCGACGCTGCTCCCATGACTTCCGAGAGGGACCTCGAAAAGGGCACCGTCGCCTGGCTCGGTCGCGCATACTACGAAGGCCACTGGCGCGATCGACAGTACCACGGTGGCGGCCATCTGATCGCTACCAACGGCGACGAGTACCTCGGCCGCTTCCACAACGGTCTGCAACACGGCTACGGCAAGATGATCTACGCCGGCACAGGCGACATCTACGAAGGCGAGTGGGCGGAAGGCCGTCACCACGGGAAAGGCAAACTCACCGAAGACGCGACGAAGAATGTTTTTGAAGGGAATTGGGTGGAAGGCAGGAAGTCTGGCGAGTTCATCCTCAAGGGGATGGTCACCGAGGAGGACAAGAGTCAGTGCACGATTTGCTACGATCGGGAGATCACCACCGCGTTCTATGACTGTGGCCACGTGATTGCTTGCAGGGAGTGTGCAAGCGTGATTGAGAATTGTCCGGTGTGTCGGAGGAGGGTGGTGGCGCGGTTGCAGCTTTATGGGGTCAAGTTGTTGGCCGGGTAGAGAGAAGTGAGAGAAGATTCAGACGAGAGGAAAGGATGATCCGGGAAAGCGAGGGAGACGATGGACTGAGCATGGGCAGGCGCAGGGGAAACGGCTGGCGTTCAGGAGGACGAAGCTTGAGCTGTTCTTTCAAGACAGCCTTCACGTTAGATTAGCGAGCGTTTGATGGCTTCCGATACCCACACGATACGAATAATGAATATGAATGCATGATGCAAGCACACAAAGCGAGTTCGTTGCTCTCGGTCTGGTGTCTTGAGTGGAGGAAATGTGGTTTGGACTCAATAAGTGATAGTCGGTCAATGCTGTACATGTACGCATTTGATGCTCGTTCTTTCGTGCTCCTGCACGGAAACACAAACTACCTCCTATAACGACAGCTCCACTTCATCCCAATAACGCATGTGAGGGTATCCGATAACAACAAAGACGCAAAGCAAGTGAGCGCCGTGCAAGCATTTCACTCCAGGCCGCAGAGTGATGCCCATCAGCCGGACACCTGCCGCCCATACTTCGCCGCGATCCTCGCCCTCGCCTCCGCCAGCCGTTCCTCTCTCGCCTTGTCATCTCCACTCTGATCAACCGTCACCTTCGCGCGTTCAACAGCAGGAGCACTAATCCTGGCCCAAGCCGCGCTAGGTCTCACGTCTCCGTCCTCCACGACCTCTCCTCGTTTACTCACATTGATAGCGGTCGCGGGTGATATGTTCTCCTTCGCCATCGTTGCCGTTGCCGTTGCCGTTGCCGTAGCCGATGAAGCAGGACGAGCAGGGCGCGTTGTCAAAGGCCGAATGGGAACAGGTGAGCCGGTTAGAATATTCGGTCGTTCCCATGTTGAGGGGGAGGAATCCGGTAGAGTGAATGCTATGCACTCGTCTGCTTCTTTCGACGGCGGCGGTAATGGATGGTCTTTGGTCTGGAAAGATCGTAGCGGGGAGTCTGATCGGGATCCGCGTTCTGGTGAGGGAGGTTGGAGGCCCATTGAAAGGGCGACAGATCGGGTATCTTGGGGAAGAGTGTTGATGCTGAGGGCTCCTAGGGCGTTGGACTGATGTGTGGTTTGTGCTGAACGGGTGGGTTTTGGGGATGTTGGGCTTGGGTTCGGTTTTGACTGGGGAAGGGTTGAGGACGTGAGGGGTAAGGGTCCTTTCGCATCTTCTGTCGTTCGTGTCTGGAGGTCTCGTAGTCGCGGTCTTCTTCCTGGCGCGACAGCAGGCGTTGGCGCGGTTTCGGCTGATGTACTTCTATCGCCTGGAGATTCTTTGTGTGGCTCCTCGACCTTGTCCCTTGATCGTCTTGACATCAATTTTTCTGGCTCAGGCTTCTCTGCCCGACGATATCCTGATGTTCCAAACGCTCTCTTGCTTCGTGCCAGCTCCTCAACTGCACCTTCCTTCTCTACATTCAATGTCCGCAGTTGTTCCTTCAACTGTTTGAGCTGGTCCTGTAGCTCGACGTTCAATTTCTCCAACCGCTTCGTCCTTTCCCGTTCCTGCCGAAGCTCATCCTCCATCTCCGTGCACTTCATATCCTTCTCCCGAGCAAAGCTCTTTGCCATCTGTTGCTTCTTCATAACCTTTCGGAGCTCGCGCTCTGATCTTTCCCTATACTGTTCGTATTCAAGCTTAATGTTCCGCTCTGAGTCGGAGTGCGAATCTGACAAGCCCTGCATGATGCCAGTCTCTTCCGTCGCTATGTCCGTCCTGATAGTTGTGACCGACTTCCGTTTTCCGGATTCATCGCGCGCTTGCTCCAATGCTTCCGTGAGCTTGCTTCTCCCCCTTGGCTTCTCGGACGACTTCGGCTCGTCTGCAGTAGACTTCACGAACGGGCTCGGGAACTTGCCAGGGCAGTCATCCGGTATGCCGCTCTTGCTCCTGCCGGTTCTTTTCCCTTCATTATCCACCACCCCATCTCCGAAAGACACATTCTTGCGCCGCGCAGCAGCCGTGCCTGGCGTCATCAATATGCCTTTGGTCGGAGAGGCCAATGGCTCGGATTCTATCGCCTCCTCAACTCTACCTATCGTCTGTGGGTCGTTGGTGCTCTTAGGTCGGACCATTGACGGTCTCGCGTTCGGTCGGGGTTTCCCATTTTCGGTATTCGAGTGTCGACGTGGTGCTTTCGCTTGAATTGTTCCAGGAGTTCCGAATATGGCCTGCTTGAACGCGCGTACTGCGAACACTGGTGCGGGCGTCTCTGGTGGTTCTGCATTGCCAGTCGTACTGTCTTGATCTGCGCAATGTTAGCCACGTCAATGCTGACATTTTCAGTGGGGTATCTGACCTGCAGCCTCTTGCACTTTTGCTCCTGCAAGCCAATGAAGCATGGTTGGATATTCACTACCTTATACGTGCAGCATAGTTATCGTACTAGTGAGCGGCTGCGGGAGGAACCACGAGAAAAGACGTTAGACGTTGTGTTGTACAAGGACGTTGCATGTACTTTGAACTGTGAACGCGATGTAAACAGTGCGATAAGATAAGCGAAACTCTATCAACGCACTAGCGCCTTTACTTTGGACGTCCCGGTATCCTTGTGACTGGGAGGTAAGTGAATCTCTACTTTATATGAACTTCACATATCGACCTCGTTGACAATCAAAACAATCAACAAACGATTCACATCCACTCAAACGAGCATGCCATCCACTGCGTAGTATACAGCTTCGGCTGTATTCACCAACGTTTCTCCACATGAGACCACGCAGACAACCACCTTGAGAATGGCACCCAAACCTAAGAAACCAACAGCCAAACCCGATGCGCGGAACACTGCAGATGTCTCTGCGCAATTCAACGCTCATATCAGCAACTCCGAGGCCCAGCAGAATGAGATAGAAGTCCTGTCCGCAATATTCGCGGAGGATTTCCAGGATCATGTTACGACCAACGCGTGGAATAAGATGAAGGAACATGCTTTCAAGCTCATCGTACGCTGTCCTTCCGCCCCCAACGAGAGTGTTACTTTGTCGGTCAAATACACGGCGACTTATCCCAAAACGGAGCCGATTCTATCAATCCAAGGCCTCGAGAAATTCCACGACCGGACTCAGGAGAGAATTCGCGACCTTGTTGCAACTATGCCAAAGAAGCTCGTTGGGGGAGACGTCTTCATCGATGTCATCACAACCGAGATTCAAGATGCACTTGAAGAGGCCTTTACTGCCAGGATGGAGGGTACCTTGCAAAGTCTGGATGCTGAACGCGCTAGTGCCGTGGAAGACGCCCACGCTCAGGCAGAGGATGTCAGAGAGGCCGAAGCTCGCCGTCAAGCGGAGGAAGAAAAGGAAAAGGAACGGGAGATGAAGCTTCAACTTGAGCAGGAGCTCAAGAAAATGGACAAGCGAAGATCGAGGCCTGCATCTGAATTCAGGGACCCAGGCGAGAACGAGTCCGCCTCAGAGATCATTACCTTCGACCAGCCTGGTAGGATCTCGGTCGGTAACGATACTCAGTCTTTCACCAAGGTGACAATTACCGGACTTCTCTCGCGACACCGAACTTACCTAGGAACGCCCACTGTGTCGAGCCGTTCCAATCTGCCATATGCCGCCCTGCCACTCGTCACTATCAAGCGCAAGATCATCCAAAAGAGTCGCGCCGATATCATCGCGCTCGAGGACGTTCTGAATAGAGCACAGTCGATCTCGCATCAGAATCTGTTGAATGTACTGACGTATCTCATAGCTAAGAAGGACGATCTCAAGTCTGAGCTGATCCTGTGTCGTCAATACTCAGACAGAGGAAGCCTGCACGACCTGCTTGAAATGAGCACTTTACATCCCAGCAAAGCTCGTCAATTCACCATCGAGCTTCTAGAAGCAACACAGTTCCTCCACACGAGCGGTATGGCGCATGGAAAGATCAGAACAAGTACTGTCTACCTCACCAGCCATCCCACTATATCTGTGAAGCTTGCTGCGTTTGGATACGCCAAGCTGTTGGACGAGCACAAAAGCGACCTCCCGCCGAAATGGAAATCACCGGAAGTTCAATCGACAGCGCTTGCTCCTCAGAAGAGGGGTGATGTCTGGGAGCTCGGTATCGTGGTTGTACAGATGTTCCTTGGCTCCTCCACACTTGACGAGCATCAATCACCTTCCGCGATGATGCACTCCTTGGCTCTGTCTGAGCCTTTTGAAGACCTACTCAACAAGTTCTTCGCCTCGAATACGACGAAACTGTTATCACCATTCGACATACAGGCATCAGAGTTCTTCCGGACTGAAGGCACTGTGCTTGGCGAAGCCTCTGAGATGCCCTCATCACCGACCCGAGCAAGAAAGCCAAGTTCAGGGATGGATAGCACGATGACACGTCGGTTCAGACACAACTCTTCCAATGTCATCGAACCCATGTCGCGATATCTATCAGACTTCGATGAGGTCGGTCGCTTGGGAAGAGGCGGGTTTGGAGAAGTTGTCAAGGCCAGGAACAAAATTGACGGTGCAGTCTATGCAGTGAAAAAGGTCAAGCAAGCACCGCAACTGCTTGACCAAGTGCTTTCGGAGGTCATGCTGCTCAATAGGCTCAATCATCCATATGTAGTGCGCTACTACTCGACATGGCTGGAGAATAACACAGCCACAACCATTCAGGAAGATGCAGTATCGGATACGGAGGAGAGTATTTCCGATAGCCGGCGCATCGATTTCGGACATCCAAGTGCTGGCGGTCTTGATTTCGTAAGCTCCAGTGGCTACGGTGGCTTCGACGGAGACGGCGAAGACGACAGTGAGGATACCGAGGATGATGATGAGAATGACGACGACGACGATGATACCGACGACTTTCGCAACAAGCAAGACGTCGACGACGATTACGATCCATTCGAACGCAGCAGCGGTAGCGAAGCTCAGGACGATCCCTCGACGGCAAGCGACACGGCGGAGAAACCTCGCCCAGGCCACGCCCAGCTTCAAAGACATCGCTCAGATAATCGACGCTTGCCATCGACGCTTTACATTCAGATGGAGCTCTGCGATCTTCGCTCTTTGCGAGATCTGATCTACAAAGGGCTGGGCGAGGATGACTCCTGGAGATTCGTTCGACAGATTACTGAAGGACTGGCTCATATTCACGCGGCGCAGATCATACACCGAGATCTGAAACCCGATAACGTCTTTATTGATGCTTTCGGCAACCCCAAGATTGGCGACTTTGGTCTCGCAACGATCGGACAGCAACTATCCTTCGACAAACCCAGTGGTTCGAAGACGCGGACAAGTGGCGGGGACCTCACCCGGTCGATTGGCACCGCTCTGTATGCCGCGCCGGAGCTTGCATCATCATCTGGATCTTCGTACACCAACAAAGTCGACATGTACTCACTCGGCATCATGTTCTACGAGATGAATCAGCGTTTCGGCACTGCAATGGAGAGAATCACCGAGCTGCAGAAGATCCGTGAGCCAGGTCACAAGCTGGGCCCAGAATTCCAGGCCGATGGTGACAAGGCCGCTCAAGGCAAATTGATCACCTCCTTGGTCGCTCACAAGCCCAGCGGACGACCGAGCAGTGCTGAGCTACTCCGTTCCGATTTGCTGCCTATGAAGATCGAAGATGAAACTCTACGCAAGATGATGAGCGGCTTGACAGACGCAGGCTCGCCTTACCACCAACAGCTGATGTCTGCGCTGTTCTCACAAACATCAGCAAATTCACAGCGTGTCAAGGCACTGGCGTGGGATTCAAAGGCGAGCACTATACCTGAAGACCCAGCTCGGATTCGGATGCGAGGAACTGTGCGGAGCTCGCTGGCGACGGTGTTCCGACGACATGGTGCGGAGGAGGTCCATCGGGAGGGCGTGTTTCCACGATCAGATCTTTACGCCGCGGCAGGAAATGCATTTACTGCGCTGGATCCCTCCGGAAGCATCGTACAGCTGCCATATGATATGATGCTCCCATTTGCGAGGCGGCTGGCGATGCAGTCTTCCGTCGTACGCTGCAATTTCACCTTCGGAACGGTATACCGGGCTGCTCTTTCCGGCGGACCGCCAAAAGAAGGAGAAGAGGCTGCCTTTGACATTGTTGACGACGTCCGCGACGAAGATACTTCTCTGAACGATGCCGAAGTCGTGAAGACAATGGACGAAGTGCTCTCTGAGCTCCCTCCGCTCGACTTCGTCAGCAGCTTTGCCTTCCACATCACTAACGGTGCATTGGTCGATGCAATCCTGGATCACTGCCGAGTACCACTCACCCTTCAGCATGCCGTGAAAGACGTCCTGAGCAAGCTTGGCTACCATGGCATCACATGGGCGAAGAGCAGATCTGAGCTACGAGGCATGGGCATTCCAGATACAACACTCGATGATCTGCAGGCTTTCGACTGGCAAGACACTCCTGGCAAAGCGTTCAAGCGATTGAATGGGCTTCTGGAACGCGCGAATCCTGCCGTGAAAGCCAAGTGCGAAACGGCGCTGCGCGAGCTACGCCAGACCCTGAGCGCCATCAGTGTTTTTGGAGTATCTCGCAAAGTCTACGTCGTGCCATTGAGCTGCTACAAAGCCAGACTGTATGCAGCGTTGATGTTCAAAGTCGTGCTGGAGAAGAAGAAAAGTCGAATACCGGTGGCTGCTGGCGGACGTTATGACAGTGTGATAGAAGCCCATCGCATTGGCGGCACAGGCGATGGAATCAAGCAAGGTGCTGTGGGCGTATGCATCGCTCTCGACACTCTCGTCTCACAATGGATCAAAGGATGCACCCCTACAAGCGGCAAGGCAACCGGCTTTCTGAAAGACTCAGCCCAGCCCAAGCACCTCCCAAAACGTTGCGATGTCCTCGTCATCGCAAACGGTGGCACCGAAAAGCTTCGTGACGCAGGCATCCGAATCGTAAGCTCGCTCTGGGACAGCAACATCAGCGCTGAACTCTCCCGCGAGACCAGTTCCTCTCCGGACCAGAACTACACCTTCCTCGTCCATCTCCGCCACGAAGCCTCCACCACCGTCCGAGTCACCCACACAGAAAGCGAAGCCGAAGACACCGACATCCCCATCCCCTCCCTCGTCACTCACCTCCAACAAGAGCTTCGTGACCGCGCCGCTAAGATTCGCCAGCCCCTCCCCCGCACCCAGTCCGGCCAACGCAGCGACACCCGCAGTACCCACGTGCAGGTCCTCTGGGCTCGGCACGGCAGCAAGAAGTCGAACAAATACAGTATCGTCGCTGACGCCACGCGGGTGTGGTCGGAGAAGCTGGACGGTATCAAAGATGCTCCTATATTGGCTATCGAGACGAGGGACGATGTATTGGATGTGATCCAGGCGACGAGGTTGGGCGATGCGGAGAGCTGGAAGAAAGCGGGACAGAGCGTGCAGTTGAGTGAAGGGCCGTATTTGGGGCAGGTGAGGGATGTGTTGGAGGGGTGGAGAAAGATGTGGGTGGGTGGAGACGGGGTGAGGGAGGCTTGTGTTTACAACTTCCGGAGTCAGAGGGGGATCTATTATGATTTGGGGGCGTGAGTGGTGGGTGGCCTGAGCGGAGATTCGCGGGGCAGGCGGTGAATGAGGGCAGTCTCTGCAATCAGGCATGAAATGAAGGTCGTGTCAGTTGAGTAGATGACTGGATTTGAAGATGCATGACAAGGCACAAGAGATGCCATAGGACCGCATGGTATGCGAGAGCATCGACCCAAAGCGGGCCAAGCTCGGGATCCTGCGTCATTGCAAGCAAGTAAGGTAATATTGCCGTCAGACGAAGTTTCTAGAGCACAACGACCACACCAGTGGCAGCAGTTTGAAGCATTACAAGCAATCACGTAGACGAGAGGAGCAAATTTGTAGCAGATGCAAGCTTCGTTATTGACGATGATAGCTAACTGCTGGAGCCAATCCAAAAGTCTCAAAGGCACGCCGTGATCGGAAGCACTGCCGGTTTTAGAGCTCTCGGGACTCATTGGATCAAACGCTGCCCGGTTGACATCTGCCAGAATGCCGATGCCATTCTTCCCATTCCTCCTCCGCACTCAGTGTGTGTGCTTGTACGCCATCCCAGAGCGCTGTCAGGTCTCGATCCTTCCTTCAGCGCTGAGCTTGTGTTGTGGTCGCGTGACTGGTGTGTTTGTTGTTCATTGCGGTGGATGTTGGGCTTCCATGATGTTGGAGGCGAGTCGTTTATTTGCTGGAAATGGTATTAGCGATGTGTGGGGAAGGTGTGGATGGCATTGGAGGAACTCACGATCGGGCACGGGTCTTTCTTCTCTTGCGCTTCAGGCGGCGGACACGCTTCTTTCTCCACTTCGCTCTCATCTTGACTGTGGTAATTGTTAGTGTGCCGTCGAAGACAATATGATGCGACGGCGGTGACTGACCTTTGGTTTGCCTTGATGAGTTGATGTGTGCGTGAAGAGAAGAGTTAAGGAAGAAGCTCAGCTGTGTGGATGATGGATTTCGCTAGGCTTGGCGCTTTAGCTAGCGGCAGGCGGGTCCCGCACACGTGATCTTCAGCTACGTCGTCCCTGAGACTGACTTCACTTCCATCACCTCAGACTCACTCCAGACTGACACCGCATTCCACTTCGCTCATCAATGAGCAGCAATGGCAATGATGCAAGACGATACGCCATCCAACATGGCAACCTCGTACTCGCCTCATCACCAGCACGTCGCCTCACTCATCTTCGAAAGCTCAGCTCGACCTGGCATTGGAGGTACAATACTGGTAAGTCTCCCTCAAAGAAACATCGACTCATGTAAAAACAGCACCATTCATACTGTATGGCAACGATGAAGTCGACGTTGGCCGGCAAGAAGTCGAACAAGCTCTGAACATCGATGATCGAAGCGTATCCAAGCACCATCTTCGCTTCCGCTGTATCATGTATGGCGACGCTGATGACGAAGGCTACGTGCCGCCCATGATTTACTTCACGGTCCTATCGAACAATTCGATAATCCACAGACGCGCCGGTCTGGATTGTCCTTCAGAAGGCGTCTCGGTCTGCAAGGGACAGGGCGACGTGCTTCTCAACAGCCAAGATCAGATCCAACTCACCCAATCTATATTCATCACTTTGGAATCACACGATGGGGAAACGAGATTAGAATCCATTGATCACATCCGCAAGGCGGAGACCAAGCTTTTCGCCAGCCATTACAAGCTCAGCACTCGCGTACTCGGCTGGGGTGCATATGCGTCTGTGTACGTCGCACTGAGATCAGGCACTGGTCGTCAATTGGCGTGCAAGGTTGTCGCTTTGCCAGAGCACGTCGGCGCTCGTCCATCGGTACATGACAAGTATTCGAGGGAATACAACGTTCTCAAAGACCTCTCACATCCCAACATTGTGTCGCTCGAGAAGGTCTTCCGCATGTCACACTCCATCTACATCTTCCAAGAACTCATCACCGGCGGCGATCTTCTTTCGTACACTATCATGAAGCGGCTTGCCATCGAAGAAGCTGAAGCCGCAATGATCTCGAAACAACTGCTCGAAGCTGTCGACTACCTTCATCGGCACAACGTTGTGCATCGAGACATTAAGCCCGAGAACATACTCATGACTTCTTGGCGCAAGGGCGCAAGAGTTGTCTTGACAGATTTCGGCCAGTCGAGAAGTCTTGCTGACGTGGAGACGGCGGCAAGAAATGCTGGAGCTGTTCGCATGATATCAACGGTTGGGACACATGGATACACCGCACCGTGCGTTGACCTCCCTCATGTGTCGTGTCTGCACCAGGTCTAACAGTTTGCAGTGAGGTGTTCAGACGAATGCAAAAGCACATTCAGGACAGATGTGGGTACAGCAAAGCCATTGACATGTGGTCGATCGGCTGCGTAACGGCAACGATGATCAACCAAGCTTCGATATTCCCCGAGCACGACTTGAGCGAATACGAAATGTCGCAACTCGACGCCCGACTCGATGTCCTTGATGACCAGAAGACTTGGGGCCACATCAGTACGCGAGCAAAGGACTTCCTCAGAGGATGCCTGGCCGCGCAAGAAGCCGATCGTCTCACAGCCCGCGACGGCCTGGCTCACCAGTGGTTCACTCACGTCAAGTACCGCGACGAGTTTGATGCCGCTTACAAACGAGCCATTCAAGACTGGCAGCCGCGGCCACAAGCTCCAGACATCATCGAGACCATCGACACAAGCTATATTTCAGTCGAAGAGACCCGCTCGCACCACTTCAAAGCACCTCTCCCTCGCCCTGCCTCCGCGTCGCGCTCATCCGACCAAGCCGTCATGATCGCTCGCTGGAGACCCAACGAGCTCAACGCAAGCGAAGCCTCCGCTCAAGATACTGCGTCGCAGTTCGACGAAGAGAGCCTCAAGCTGCACGACCTCTCGCTTCAGCCATCAACCACCACGCTCCCAGGATTAGCTGCGGAGCTTGAAATCGGAGAATCACAAGACGAGTTTCAAGACGCATATATCGACGACGCCGAGGAGTACCATCTCAATGCACAACTCTACCAGGCTTCGCAAAACCAAGCGATCCATCGACGCGCGGTCACCAATTACGGGTAGCAACAATTTGTGATACATTTCTTCCGCGGGATTCACTGACTCTGCTCGTTGCACGGCAGTCATGCTCATGATTCCTGTTGAGAAGACCGAACGAAATTCCTGCACATGATTATTTGCTCGGCCTATCGAACGGCTGGTTTGCTCAAATGCTAACAGTGCATTTCCTGTCTGCCACATCTAGCTCGCATTGACACACACAGTAGAATTCAAATCATGCATTCATCTACCATCTACTTTATTCGACTATCATCCTCTTACGTCCCCGAAATCCCTTTTAGCTGGTCCTGATAGCAGCCTTCCCATTGCATCCCAGAACGCCTCTATGCCTTGCTCCCTTTCAATCCAAAAATGTAAATAAATTCGTATGCACCACGTTCAACGCTCGATCCGCATTCGCCTCCTCGATCACACAGCTGATATTGATCTCACTCGCTCCTTGTGAGATCATCTCGATGTTGATCCCGTGCTCTCCCAGCGTGCTGAAGAATCTCCCACTCACACCCACCATCGTCCTCAATTGTCGTCCCACGAGACTAATAATCGCCATCCCAGGTACGAGGTCCACGTCACCCCACACGCTCAGGTCGTCCACGGCGCCGCGCAGTGCTGCCGACTCGATTTTGAGTTCTTCCTCGCCGTTGCCGGAGAGCATGCTGATCTCGGAGTGCAGGGCCATGGAAACATGGACTTCGGAGGAGGAGATGAGGTCGACGGAGAGGTGGTGGCGGTCGAGGATTTGGAAGATGGACATCAGGAAGCCGTGGGAGCGGGTTCGTTTCTTGGAGTGCACGTTCAGCACGGTGATGCCACGTTTCGTGGTGACGGCCGTGGGACGCTTGGGTTTGTTTTCCAAGCCGTTGAGGTTGAGGGATGAACGGCCGCGGAAGAGACCTGGGCGACGGATGGAGAGTTCGTCATCCGGGTCGGGGAAGACGACTGTGCCTTTGTGGCGGGGGTTCATGACGTTTTTGATGCGGATGGGGATGTGTGCTTTGATGACTTGGTCCATGGTGAAGGGATGGATGACTTCGGAGCCATAGAATGTTAGCTCGGCGGCTTCGCTGGGTGTTACGGAGTCGAGGAGGCGGGCGGTTGGACATTTGCGTGGGTCGGCGGTGAAGATGCCGTCGACTTCCTTCCAGATTTGGAGTTCTTGCGCGCCCAGCCCGACGGCTGTGAGGGCTGCGCAGAGGTCGGTGTAGCCACGTCCGATCTCTTTGAGGAGACCGCCTGGGACAGCGCCAAAATAGCCTGTGATTACTGGGACTACTTCTGGGCCCAATGCGTGGATTCGTTCTGCAATAGCCACTCCGATCTTGAGGTAGAACGCCTCGTCCAGCGACTTGCCCACGTCGAATTGGATGATGTCGCTGAGATCCACGTATGCGGCCTGCACATTGCGGCTCTGAAGCAGTGCGGTCATGTATAAGCAACTCAGCTTCTCTCCAACAGAAATGACCATATCCTCCGTCTGGCGTGTCACAGCCCGCAGATACCCGGCAGCCTCCAAAATCTTCGTGAGCTTCTTGCACTCCGCATTGACCGCGAGTGTGTATTGTTCCAGCACCTTCGTCGTCGCTCCTCCCCACACACCGCAAGCATCCTGTCCAGCTTTTACATGATCCTGGCGAATTGTCTCCACAATCTCCCAGAATTTGCCAGACTCCGGGTCGAGGACATCGAGGCTGGCGCGGACGAGGCGAGATGTGGTTCCTTCGTTCTTCGAGGTGGAGGTGCGAGCAGAACATACAACTGCTATGCGCTTGCCCGGTTCAAGGCCTGCCCTGTTGTATTCAGCATCCTGTATATCGTTCTCTGCGCCGATCTGACTCATAGCCAACATGTTCCTGACTTACTGTATAATATCCTCTGCAATCTTGACCGGGAATTTGCCTACGCTCGTGCCGCCGAACTTTTGCACCACCCAGTTGCCTCCTCCTGGTATGCTCTTCTCGGTCGTATGTGGTCTTTGATTTCCCAGGATGCCGGCGATGAAATTTGAGGCGTCGATGGTGCCGCGATTACTTCTTATTAAAGGGAAGTCCATTGTGAGGGATTGTGAAGAGGATCGAGTTGTTAAGATATGCTCAGGGTATCAGTATGAGCAGTGCAAAGCAGGAACGCATGCGACAATGCTATGAATGAGGTAACAAGAGGATGAGTCGGAGGGCCAGGAATATTTTGGTGGGGCTTTTGGCGTTTGCTCAGAAGCGGGACCTTGAGGGAGTGTCAAGCCATTCACGCCAGCGCATTGATCCGAAGTCGGGCTGCTCCAGGAAACAATATCAAGGCCAGCGAAGTCTCATTGTTATATCGACTATAATCTCACACCGCACAATTCCACATCACAAGGCCACCATGGTCGTGGTTTCCGGTGCACTCATTGGTGGGGGTACTGACGCTATTCATCTGTACAAAGTCATATGTAACTATTGCACCATCCGATCTTCGCACCACTTCGGCGCCGCGACAGGATTGCATCTTGCGACAAGCCCATGCTTCAGCTGTACAGCATAGTCCGAGTCATACCTCGCACTCATACCGTACGCAGGGAAATCCGTACTAACCACATGCGCTGCACTCTTGAACGCATTGTCCCGCGTCGTCGTGTCTTTGGCCAGGAGAGTGGTGATCGGCTCGTCGGCTCTCGTGCGAATGAAATAGCCCTTCTTGACGAGTCGCTGGATCTCGGTGACATTCGGATGGTTGAATTTGATGAACGCCGCATCTGCCTCGCCTTCCACGGCGTTGGTGAAGACGGTGCGGTTTTGCAGAGACTCGGAGCCGTCGGATCGGTAGATGTCTCTGATCTTGTCTGGCGAATCGGGGTCGTTGTCGAAGTAGAACATGAACTTGTTACGGCTATCCTCCAACGTTGGCCATCCGTGCTGAAGCACGGACTGCTCGAGTGTGAGGCCTGGTCGACGGACATCGTCTGGCACGATGAGCTTGTCGGACGACAGGACAGACCGGATCTCGCGGTCAACATTGAGAATTCTGTCCAATGTCCATTGCTTGGCTTCCTGTGCACACACGCCTCCCAATGCACATCCCAGCGCATCAGACTTCAGTTCAATGTCGAATGTCAATGGTAGATGTCCTGGATTCAAGTCGGACCAAGCCTTGAGCTGCTCGAGACATTGCACAAAAGTATGGCAGATGGCATTCGTGTCGACGTCTGTGATGTGGAAGACCTTCAAGCCAGGTTTCTTCATGATCGAATTGTTAAATGGCGCTGTCTCCTCGGTGAGGTTGCTCAACTTCCAAATCAATGGAAAGCTATAAAGCCCTCCTTCGGTGTCGGAGTGCAAGTCGATCTCGAATGAGCGGACGGACTGGTGATCGAGCTGGTCCGTCCATTTGGAGTGCGAATAGTACACGTTCTCAGGGTCCGGGATGTATGTCTCGAAGATGTCTCGCTCGGAACGGCTGATCTCGCGATGGTATGAGTTGTGCGTGCCGACCACTTGTATGTGATTCAATCGCAGTCCCCCATCGCAGTCGGACTCATGGGCCAAGGCCTTCTGGAGCAAGCCGCCTTGACGATGAGATCAGCTCCAGCTCATTTCATGCGCAAGTTGATTATGCCTACCTGCAGCGACCCACGAAATTACCTGAGATTGTTAGCACGTGCTTGTATACCAAGGGATTCGATAGACCAACGCTCACCGAAGGCACGCGCATGGCTGTTCGTGATATTGTGTGAGTTTACGAAGTCTCGAAGCTGAAAAAGTCAAGATGTCGCCTTACCGTAAAGTATCGCTGCCACGCCCAAGAAGGTAAAGGTAGCTCCAAGGCCCACCATGGTGTGGGTGCCGCGAGAGTTTGTCAGCGCCACCATCGTCGAGGCCGAGGGTGGAGGGAGAAGACCTTCTGCGGCGCCCAAACGGTCCAGACTTTTACGTTCCTTCTTGTTGTGGCTGCATATGTATGCATAGGTACGAAGTTACAGTACCGAATGGTTTGACGATGGAGTCAAGCCCGTGGCCAATAATTGCCGGAGCACATGCGCAGGCTGTCAGACATCCTGCGCAGAGCCGGGATCCTTCGTATTCCTGCTTGCGTGAGATAGGTCTGCATCGGAAGTGAATGCTGAGCAGCTGAGGTATATCGTGAATAAAAGCAATGGCCATTTTCTGCTTCACTTGCCAAATCGAAGAAGAGACGTGCTTGCAATCGTTCTCCATACTGATCAGGATCTGGCGAGAAGTACTGATTCTACCGCTTCCGTTGCCAAGAAAGACACATCCGATGGGACTAGTTCTAGCACGAGCGCATTCCACTTCTCTGCACTCCAGCTTCCGATAAACTTTCTTTCGCTCACCACCATCCTTGTTCCGACGACGGCATCGACGCTCCGCCGACGCGTCTCGCCCTGGTCATGTCAACCTCAGCTCTGGACGACAGCGGCAAGGCGCCCAAGCGAAGGCGACTGGAGCGCGTGACGGCAGCATGCGACCTCTGCAAGACTCGCAAGGTCAAATGCGACGGCACTCAGCCATGCGCGTACTGTCAGCGAAAGAAGCGAGCTGATACATGCTCATTCTCGACTGCTCGTCCGCAGACCACTCGTTCGGCGGGCAACACGCCAGGCCATGCTTCTCGCAATCTCCCCGGTCGTTCGCCAACTCGCTCAAGAAGTGAGAGGCATCGGAGTGAGGGGCCCTTGCATCTACCGCGCGCTCTTCAGCATACGGGCCTTGAAGTACCTGTCCCGCCTCCAGCAGGTCAGAACGACCATCATGAAGACACAGTTGTGCCACTCGAAGCTCGTCTGCTGCGAGATGCCCAGGGCAAAGTCATCTTCGTTGGGGACTGTGCGCCGCTGTCTTTTCTGCAAACTGTCAGGCACTTGATTGCGTCCGAAGTCGACCCAGACGGCTTCACAATTGCAATTTCTCGTGTACGTCCTGGTGGAGTTGAAGACTACGAATCTAGGACTGAACAACATCGTATCCAGGATGCCATTATAGAAGTGGCTCGCCCTGATTCGTCGGGAGGACGAGCGGATACGCTTCCGTCGCCTGTAGATCATGTCGAGGTGCAACCACTCGTTGCAGAATATTCCGTCGTGACTACTGGCCTGGCCGACCTTTTCGACGGTGGCCAGTTGATTTCCGACCTGTCTTTATGGGCAAGGAATCCATCGACTGCGGATCCTGTGAAGGCTGCGACGTTTCGCTTAGTGCTGGCGATTGGAGCTCAAGGGAGCGATGAAGCACGAGCTGAGGCTTGGTTCAAGTCTGCAAGAGACGATTTACTAACGAACATGTGCGGCAGCATGACCGTTGCTACTGTGCAGGGCTTCACTCTGCTTGCTCTGTACATGCTACGTGCATTCCAGCCGAATGGAGCATACCTGTATTTTTGTAAGGTGAATCTCAGCATCCGCCCCCATTGACCGCCACTGACATATGTTCAGCATTGGCCGCTCGTACTGCTTATGCAATTGGACTTCACCGTACCGAAGTCAACGCATCCTTTGGGCCCTCGAAACACAACGCAAGGTCAGTGAACCCCCACTGAACTCTGCTCGTATACTTACACACGACACAGAGACCGGATATGGAAGACTTTGCGCGTCGTAGACATGCTGATTAGCAATATTCTCGGCCGGCCACCATCGGCTTCTGACGTAGACTGCACGGTCAAATACAGTACCGCCGACATCAGCCTGCCGTGCCACATTTTGGATTCCAGTGTCCAGATCTTCATGATCATCGAGCGAGTCGTGGTCGAGGTCTACTCTCGCAAACGAATTTCCATCCGCATCGCCAAATACGTATCGCAACAACTACGAGCATGGGCCACGAAGTGGCTTCGTACACTGATAAATGCGACGTCTCTTCAGAATCCGGATGCACACGGCCGGGACACCGTTATCGGGGCCTGTCAGATTTTGTGCTCATACTACTACTGTATTATGTTGCTTACAAGGCCATTTCTGATCTACGATTTGTACGAACGTTTGGGTGCATCACTGAAGGCGCACGGCACACAAGCAGAAAACGATGAGAAGAGAAAGTTCTCCGACGCGGCGCTCGAGGCAGCTGCTTCCTTTGTTGAAAATTTGCAGGATATTATCGCTGCTGGGAAGATGCCATTGAGGATGCCCCTGATCGTGTATGTGCTGCACCACTTACAAAGAACGTTTCGTGTGACATTACTGACTCCTCTCCCAGATCTTGGCTATTCACCACTTCTCTTGTCCTAGCGGTCGGAGTTCTGGGTCGGAGCGGACTGGCATACGAGGAAAGCTGCAGGACATCGATTGACTGCTTGGAGTACTTCGCCGTGGTCGACCCCCACGCGCGGCAGTACGCACTGATCGTCCGGTCGCTGCTCAAGACTACAATCGAACACGTCAAGGAGCGAGAGTCTCTATTGAGATCCAAGCGAAAGCAAGCATCTTCTCAATTATTCGGAATCCTCCCGGTCGATGCTGAGGATTCCGAGCCAGTCCCTGAGCCAGTCTCCACGGCACAGAACGAAGCCATTCCAGCTGCGTCCTTGCCTGAGCAGCAGGACGGTCTCCACATAAGCGCCATGCCTGAAGACTGGACCATGTACGACGCCGACTTCTTTGCATTGCCGTGGCTCAACGAGAGCGACGTAGGTCTTCAAGACTTCCTGCAACCCGGCCGGCAAAATCTTGACGGATCATCCCTCGCGGACATCCCGCTCTTTCCAATGTATGATCAGATCAGTGATCCATTCGGCAACACCACAGGACTTTGATGGCAACTCTGGAAGATCCTCCTGTTCTCGGCATTTCTCAGCTGACCGCCGTATCACGAGTCTCGTCTCGCGATGTCCTCAGGAAAGGAATCAGCTTCGTCCCGCCAGTACCAACCAAGTCCTGCGTCGACGGTGCAGTGGAAGCCATCTTCGTGGATGCAGATGCGATGCTCACGCGATCGCTGTACACCTCGCCTGCCTCCGATAATCGAGGCATCCGACTCGGAAGAATGATGTATCTGGTTACCAGCTGAATGTGCTTGTCGCGAAAGCCACTCAGCGTCGCGACGGCAGAATTGTATGCGTCTCGAAGCTCAATATTCTCTCGGTGAGCATCGACATATTGTCTGATATTGGCCATCGCCTCGATGTCTCCCAGGAACCTCGCATGCGGTCCAGGCATGTAGTCACGCATCTCCTGGTGGAAGTTTCCACACTTTGTGTGCTCCACGCCGAGGACCGCGTCGAAGAACTGGAGCAAGGAGCTTTGGCCGTTACTACCGCCTCGATATCTCCTCCACGATCCCTTGCCATCGCCTTCGTCGTAGAACACACCGTTCGGCAATCCTGCAGCCTCCATATTCATACTACCCGCCAGGTACGGTCGAATCTCATGGTAGAAATACTGTGATCGACATCGTTCGTCCATTCGCTCCAGTAGCTGACCAATATCCAGAATACTCTGCCGCAGACCAACTAAGCTGAGCACTATCGTCGCCACATCGTCGTATTTCACGGCTTCCATGGCTTCAACCATCATCTTGATCAAAGGCCCAGCTCTTGCTTCCATGGAGTTGGAGATGATGAAGAACCATGACTCGTCCATCGAGCCAGTTTGGGTGTGTATCGACTCCAGGTCGTCCGGAAAGGAAAAGTCGGCGTTCGGCTTGTTCGGCGTCCAGTTCCAGAGATTGAGAGCGGCATATGTGGCTACCGGGTGGACCTCGAGGTGCTCTGCGGTCGCGAGGAAGGCGACGGTGATCGCTGGCGGGAGTCGCTGTTACGATCGTCAGTGTTGCTCTGGTCCTCAAAGGATAGGCGTTCTTACCTGCGCTGGCTCGGGGCCTTGCCAGACGTACGCTTGGGTCAAAATCGCTAGGATGGAGTACGCTCTTTGCCATTCTGGTTCGCTGTACAGATGCGACGTACCAAGCACCGGCAATGCATCGACTCTCGTTCGAACGGATCTGCATCGCAAGAGTGCTGGCAAATCCTCCATTATGCTCTCCCATGGCTGGTAATAATCATGAGGTAAACTTCGGAGAGGCGGCTCTGCAGGGAGGAAGCCGTTTACCGTGATGCCGTATCGCTCGAGTGCGGCAGGCGAGGGTAGACTACTGATCTTGATAGGCATGTTGGCTCACAGGTCGAAAGGATAAATGCAAATGGTCCGCAGGACAGTTGGTAGAATACATGCATTCTATCTACGGCGGCGCTCGGTCGCTTAAGACTCCCGCCTTGAATTGCATGATCCACTCGATTGTGGATATTCATGGCATTGATCCTCCTGGTTGGCAACGATAATGCTCACGGGTTACGAATTTCATGAGAAACCGCGACGGAACGGAATCATGATCCGTCGGATGCTTTGTCCCAGTCTGGGCATATGTCATTGTTCTTCACATGTCTGTTCCGACAGTTCACGCTGGCGCTGAGAGACCGTCACCACTACTTCATTGTCGGATCAGGAGTTTTCGGATGTCCATAGTCACTACCACCTTCCGCATTTGTCGTGCAGGTTAAAGTGAGAAGTTGTCCTCCGTTCTCCAACAGTATCTTCCTAAGCACATTCAATACACACGATCGATCTCCACAGTCCTCTACAGCAATTCACAATGGACGCCCACAAGTCAATCGAAGCCCTTCGCAACGGCGAGCAAGTCTCATGGCCAGAGAACATCAACACCCTTGAATTCGCCCAGTCTCTCGACAGCAACAAAGACTTGCCAAGGTATGAACGAGGAGCGATCATGCGCAATGCCAACGGATTCTGACAACATGCAGCTTCCGTGACGAATTCGTGATCCCGACCAAGGCACAATTGAAACGCAAGACCCTCAAAGACGACGCTCAGACAGCCGCCGCAGCATCAGGACCCGAAGACGAGGCGATCTACTTCTGCGGAAACTCATTAGGACTCCAACCCAAGGCCGTCTCGGAGTACATGTCCGCTTACCTGAAGACATGGGGATCTATCGCTGTTGGCGGTCACTTCACGGAGTTGGAGGACTCACCGCTCACGCCGTACCAAGACATGGCAGCCGACTGTGCACGGAAGAGCGGAAGAGCGCTGATATTGTCGGAGCCTCGCCCGGTGAAATTGTGATCATGAACACTTTGACGGTCAACTTGCATTTGATGATGGCGGCTTTCTACAAGCCGAGCGGGAAGAGGACGAAGATCATGTGCGAGTGGAGGCCGTTTCCAAGTGATTGGGTGAGTACTGCCAGCCTTTGATTCAAGATGTCAGAGCTAACATGGCTCCCAGTACGCAATCGAGTCCCAAATCGAGCACCACGGTCTCAACGCGAAAGAGAACATGGTCCTCGTCAAGCCCGACGACGGCTACACAATGACAACCTCCAACATCATTTCCCTCATCGACCAACACGCCTCCGAACTCGCCCTGATCCTCCTCCCGGGAATCCAATACTATTCCGGCCAGCTCCTCGACATCCCCACCATCACCGCGCACGCCCACTCCCATGGCCTCACCATCGGCTGGGACCTAGCCCACGCCGCCGGAAATGTCGAACTCAAACTCCACGACTGGGATGTCGACTTTGCTTGCTGGTGTAATTACAAGTACATCAACTGCGGCGCGGGCGGCATGGCGGGCGCGTTCGTGCACTCCAAGCACGGCAATAATGGCGCCAACACGGGATTGAAGGGTTGGTACGGTGGCGACAAGTCTGTGCGATTCCTCATGGACAACAAGTTCGTTCCGACTCCTGGTGCGCAAGGATTCCAGCTTTCGAACCCGTCGATTGTGGACTTGACTGTACTTTCCGCTTCGCTTTCCGTCTTCAACAAGACTTCCATGCACGCTTTGCGATCGAAGTCCCTTCTCTTGACTGGATACGCAGAGCAGCTCCTCGGCAGCATCGCGGAGCGAACACAGTCGAACGGCGAATATCCCTTCCAGATCATCACACCCACGGATCCCCGGCAGCGCGGCACGCAATTGAGCGTGCTGTTGAAGGAGGGCCTGCTGGAGCCGGTCAGCGAAGCGCTAGAAGGCAATGGTATTGTCTGCGATAAGCGAAAGCCTGGGTGCATTCGTGTGGCGCCTGTGCCGCTCTACAACACATTTAGTGATGTGTACCGGTTCATGCAGACTTTGGAGAAGGCTGTCGTGCCGCAGGTTGGTGAGGAGAAGTCTGGGTCGGTCGAGGCGAGGTTGTAGGCGATTGGTCTGGATGGTCCTGAAAATTTAGCGGTTTATAAGAACAGGACTGGGAGCATTGGTTGCATGAAAAGTTTGAGCCAGATAGAAAGAGAAATGTGGAAATGACTGTGATTGGGCATTCAACCCATTCAACGAATGGTAGCAATCCTAATCCATGGTTCGTCTAGAAGAACATTGGGATGCCCGAGCGAGCCAAAGAGTTCTGCGGTTACAGGGCTCAACAGCATAGCAAGAGTAGCGGGTCCTCCAATGAGACAGCACGAAGCAGTTTGATCAGGATCCTTCCTGCATACAAGCCACCTGTGAATTCGTAAGACCTTACCGTGCATGACAAGAAGCTGACGCCAGCGCTCCAAGGGCGGAAGCCGCTGACTTTGCGCCTTTCTCGAAGGCCTTCTGCAGAGCAGGTATACCGAATCCTGCAGGGCCGGCAAGCCGTCACGTAGACTGGAGCCCAACCTCAGGAACAGACCTTCGTAAGGCTACCCCGTGTCGAGCACTTCTCGTGCAGAAATCTTACTTCTTCCAATCCATATTCTTTCCGCTCAATACGACTTCCGCAACTTCGATGGCCTGTTCTGCTTCTTTTGCGGACAGTCCCTCGCCATGTGTCCCTTCCCACTGCACTGATGACAAGTCATGTTTGCCAACGGTGAACCTCTCGATCCGCCTCCCCCGGATATACTCGTCACGTTATTCAGATCGATCTCCTTCTCGCGCCGTTGTTTCGCTATTCGTAATGCATCGGCTTGCTCCGCTCGCTTCTTCTCTTTCCGCTCTGCGCGTAGTCGATCTGTAGCATCTTTGCGACCTTGGTTGATGAGACTCTTGACTCCAGTTGGATCGTCTTCATCGTCTAGTTCTCCTTCGTCCTCCTCGTTATCCTTGTCGTCCGGATCGGAAAGGTCCGCATTCGCATCGTCCTTCTTCGGCGCGCCTCGTCCAAACTTGCCAAAGCTTTTCCTGCCAGGCATGTTTCTCCTCGCCGACTCATCGTCCTCTGAGTCCGGATTTTGTGCAGCTTTCCTATCCACCGAATCAAGTGCAGAGTATCCCGCGGAAACGATGCGCAACGGCGACTCGACCACCGGAGTTTGCGGCGTCTTGAAGCTCAAATACCACTTCGTCTCGCCCTTGCTTGCGCCTTCCAGCTCGATCGCCGCTACCCGTTTCTGTTCCTGCGCGGCAGCTGCTTGTTCCATGATCTCATTGTCTGTGCGTGGACTCGGCGCGGGCGAAGAGGTGTAACCGCCGTTGGACATTCGCTGTTTCTTCGCGGGTGGTTCTGCTGGTGTTGAGGGCGGCGATGAGGCAGATCCTCTCTGCATGAACTTCATGCCCGCGAGTCGCGAGGACATGATCTTGGGTCTGCCGCCTGGAGTCGCCATGGTGGATGGATGTTCGAACGTGTCGCGTTATTGTACGGTTCTCGAAAGTCGCAAAGTTATTGAAGTCAAGGCGGCCAAAAGTTTGGCACCAAAATCAAGCTCAAGACTTTTGGCTGACCACGAACTCTCTTCACTGTTTCAAGTCGGTCAACCTCACCTCCTAGCGGTACTTCTTACATATTCCTGAACTGTCTGTGCCAGCATCGCCTTACACCCTCGCTGCTTAAGCATTTGAACACATAGTCCATGATGTGTACAATGCGGCATCGATCGCACGAGGTAGACTCGGGAAGGTAGTAGTTCCTACTCTTGTTGACATGGCGCAAATACTATTGTCCGTGCTCTGCTCTATACTAATACCCTCGAGATTTCCTCGAGCAACGATACTCGGAGACATGAGCACCAACCTCGCCGTTCTCGCCGTCCTCGCCCTCGACTACATCTCTGCTGCATCGTACGGCCGAGATCCCAGCCAACGACGGAGAGCAGTACAACACTGCGCACAGGAAGGCTTCGATAGAAAGCAGAGCTGCACATTTCTCGGGCACGGCCGCAGACTCTCGACAAAGGATCCCGACACAATCAGGGAGCAGTGGGAAAGACAGCGAGACGTTTCGATTCAAAGGCCGTGAAATACCCAGCTTCATATCTATAGCTACCACAACAATCGGCATCATCGTATCCAAGCGTGTCTCATTCTATTCAATCTCTATACATCTTGCCAGTCGTAGAATTCGCCGCATAAGCCTGAGCCTCCGCACTAGCGCCCAAAAAGTCGCTCTGACCCGCCATCTCCTCCGTGGGACTCGTCTTGCCCGAAGAAGTCTCCCAGTCCTTCATCAAATTCGAAGCAGTTCTCCGCAGGGTGTTCAACCCAGACGTCTTCCTCATCACAGGCCAGGGTAGAGGATCTTTCTTCTGCGGCTCGAGCAAGTCGTTGTTCAAGCTGACGCTCGTTCGCGGGCTTGGACCCACGGTCGACGGCAGGGTATTCGTGTCGGACGTGACGCTCGAGCCATATCGTGAGAGGTCCGGACTATCGTCCCAAGTGTCCCATGGTTCGCTTGTTGCAACGGATGTAGGCCTTTCGGTGGAAGGGCTCCTCGCAATTCGCTTTGTGCTCTTCTTCTTCCTCGGAACAGGAGTGGCATCTTTAGCAACGCCATGTTCACTCCAAAAGGATGGGTTCACGAGATCCGGAAGTCCGGCCTCCGACTGCTTGCGAGTCGGTGACTTCTGTGCCCTGTCCGCCGAAGTCTTGCCCACGGTTGAGCCTCGAGAGCTTTCTCGACTGGTTTGCTTCTTCGCCATCTTCAATGTCTGCGTGGAATTCTTCTTCCTCGGCGTGGGTGGTTCTTGTGTCGCATCTTCACCCACGGTCGCCTGCCTAAGGTCTTCCCAGAAAGTCCACAGTCCATCTTTGAAAGTCGCCGCCATCTTTTTACCCGTGCGAAGAATGGCTTCTTGGTCGATGTTGTTCTCGATGAGGTTGAGATTCAAACTGGCTTGAAGTGCTTTGTCTGCACTGTCGCCGAAATCGGATATGGTAGAGGCTCGAGCCAACGGCATAGGGTTCCCGCGCGACGCTTGAACCATCCGATCAAGGTCTTGCCATTCTCCATTCTTGACAAAATCCTTTCGAGGTGGTAATCGTGGAGCAGTGGCGGGAGATGCCATCATATTATCTCTCGCTGGAGACAGCAGTGAGAGAGTCCGTGTATGTCTTTGCCCTGGCAGCACAGTCCTGTTGCTCATCCTGCTTCCATTCAAAAGTGCCTTGCGCCTCTCCATCTCATGCTGCATCCATGCACTCGAGCCGTCCGAGTCCTCCTCTCGATCCGCAGCAGGGAGATTCGTCTGGAGAGGTTGCATCTTAGTCGACCTTCTCGCGTCCTCCCTCTTCTTCTGTGCTTCGTGTCGCGTCCATTGTCTCTTCAACTTGTCCAGGTCCGCCTCCGCTCGATGCAGCTCCTCCCTCATTTCCAAAACCTTCCGCTCTGCCGCAGCTATTGACTGAAGGAAGTTGCCATCCGAGGGCGTGCTCGCTTCAACGGGAACTTCCTCCGGCGCTGATCCTCTCAATGGCGAGATAGATCTCCGAGGAGAACCTTCTGCTCCAGCTGGTTGCACCGGAAAGTGCACGGAGAACCGGTTCAATCTCCCCGACACCAGCGGCCCAGACATATTAGACGTTGTCCTCGCATGGCTCTGGAAGCTCGCTCTTCCAATCGATCCAACAGACTGCGCCGGACTCGCCGGGACCGGATCCGTCATCGTGTGGTTGTCACTCGGACTCGTGCCATCGTGCCCGTTCGAGGTCTCAATAGGGATATCGGTTTTGGTAGGATCTGACATCGCCCACAGTCGTGGGAGAGCCAATATTCGGTCTCGGATGTTGGAATAAAGACATGTAGGGAGAGGGGAACAAAGCAACCCCTACTTGTTGAGGTTATGCTCGTCCCGTGCAGGGTTCCCCGATTGGGCTTGGAGTTGTTATTCATGCAAGCTAGGAGGCGCGGATGACGTGAAACGCCCTAGACCGCGTCGTGTGAGAGTTTTGACCTATTGCCATGTGCAAATAAAGGCCCACATGGCCACATCAGGATATTCCATATGACTTTTGCTACTTGCCTTGGGCGCAACGTGGCAATAGACGATGACAACAGCACGCAGACGGCATAAAGGCAGACGATTGACCTGGCAGGAGACCGCTCGTGTCGTTTCATTATCATATATTCTACTCAATACATCGCAGAAAACAAGGTCATAATCCACATAATTCATGATCAAGAGCATTCTCCTTCAAGAGATCCTCGCCGCCTTCCGCAACCCCTCCATGATGTTAATCAAGTTGTCCACCAGCGGTGGATTCCTCGTCTCATGATGATTTCTCCTCATCAACAACACCACCGCACCAACAACATCATTCGGATCCGCAACCAGTGCTGCGCCCTCATTCTGCGCTTTGGCAGTCCATGTCCTTATCGCAGCGGATCCCTTTCCATGCACCAACCATCGCTTTACGGCATTGTCCTCCTCACCATCCAGGAACGCTGTACCGCTGCCGTTAGACGAAGATCCAGGTTCTGTCGCGCGGGTGATGATGCCGTAGGACCAGAACGCTAAGCTGGCTTGGTAGACGGCGATGGCGGCAAAGTCGCAGACGAGACCTGACCGAAGATCGCGGGCGGCACGAAGGACTTGGCCGGCGTGCCAGAGGGCTTGTCGAGCGGTGGCTGTGCGGGTCCACTGCACGAGGGAGGGGTAGACGCGACGGGACTCTTCTTCACCTTCGACGCCTGCAAAGAGCTGGACGTCGTCGAGGGACATGTGGAGGTGCATTAGGAGGAGTTCGACGATGAGTGTGACTTTTGTGTCTTCCACTGAGGAGATGCGGAAGCATTGCATGAGTTTTGTGAGTTCGGCGTGGCGGGTGGACATGAGCATGTTGCCGTTGTTCCATTGGTTATGTGTGTCCTTCATGGTGGAGTCGAGCTGGCGGAACTCCCAGATCATGCGCCAGGCGGCGCCGAGGACGGCCATTGAGGCTTGGCGCTGGTCGACGAAGATGTCGCGCACGGCGAGGATGTCTAGGTCCTGTATGCAGTCGACGAGCGAAGGCTGGCGTTCGTGACGAGGGCCTGTGTTGCGCATGTAGGTCGCTTTCCAGGACTCGGCGGATGGAGAGTGCCATAAGTTCTCGGACTCTGGTAGGGGTAGATAGAGTTCGGCGTAGGAGATGAGAGGACTGCTGAGGAGCGAGACCGAGGCTTCAAGATCATGGCGGAAGAGGTGGAGCGCAAATCGTTTGCGGGATTCCTGTTTGACCCATCGTCGCCATTTGCCTTCGAGGACTTCGCCCTGATCTTCTGCATACGGGACGATGCGTTCGTATGTCCCGCGGCGGAAGAGGCCTCCTCGGCGTGCCATAGTCACCAAGACTTGCTGGAAGCCTTCTGCCAGTTCCATTTTGCGAGAGTCGCCACTCCAGAGACCAATCTTAAGCTGTAATAGTGACGCTTGCATTATTTGTAAGTCACGCATGAGCGTGTTGTCTTCTTCTACCTGGACTGCGACCGCTGTTCTGATGGCCTCCTGAATGGCGTAGCCGACTTTGCGAATCGATGCATCAGGTGTCAGCACAGCTCCAGCAGCGGTGATGGCGGCGAGGACCTCGGGTCGTGTCTGGCCTGCCAGCAGAGTCGGAGCATGAATCCAGTGCTTCGCATGCGATCCGGGCGAGGTCAATGAGAATTGGAAGAGGCTGTCGAGGAGTCCAATAGAAGGGAAACAAGCTACTGCACGCGGTATGCTATTGGGCTTGCAAGTGCTCAATATCATGGCAAGAATTTTGTCACGAGACGTCTGTGAGAGAGGTTCGCATGTCACCCTTCGATCGATGTCGAGACTAGTCGGGGTGGGGAGGCTAAGATTGACCTGCTCCGCACTGCCAGAGTCCTTCGAGAGAGGTCGGAAACGCCACACGGACGCCTTAGGCAACGCAGCAGTGTCCATCGGAGGTACTGGTGCTGATGTGAAGCTCGGCATGATATCCGAGCCGGTAGTTGGGAAGCCAATGCTTGGGGTCCGCAGATCGAATGGATTTGCGTGGTTATACGTATCGAGAAACGTCAGGTCCATGTCGTTCAGCTCCATGTTCGTATCAACACCGAAGTCGAACAGTTCTCGTGGAGTCCATGGTCCTTGTTGAAAGTCTACAACTTGGACGTTCGACTGGTTGCCATCGTAATGCATCTTGTGTCGGAGGTAGTCAAACATGCCTCCAGGCGTCTGTGGTGGCATCATGGAGCCCTCCATGCCCATTCCGATCTGCTCATGCGGTTGTTGCATCGGAGCACTCTGCTCGGTTATCTGCATTGAAGGCGCTTGGTTGGGATGTCCAAAGGAGTTTCGATGCTGAAGCGGCGGTGTTTGCTGCTGCATTGCCTGAATGTGCTGCATGTTTTGCATTTGCTGTTGGTGTTGATGTTGGGCGTTCTCATTATAGTGCTGCTGCTGCTGATGATGCTGTTCTTGATGGTGCTGTTGCGAGTCGTGATATGGCTGCTGCTGCTGCTGCTCTCGAGGTTGATGCTGGAGTTGATGCTCATACGCCGCACCCTGCTGGATTGATGCCTGATTTACATCGTTGGGGAGATAATTCGGCGTGAAGTTGCATTGAATGTTCTTCTTCGTACAACGTTTGCAAGGTTTCTCTTCTTCACACTTGAGGTGAAGTCCAGCGCACGCCTCGCACGCTTGAGAAACGCGGGAGTGTTGAATGACTGGTGGTTTTGATTGGGGATCATCCTTGGAATGCCCGAGGGTATGCCGCTTGAGAAGATCTGCTCTTGCAAAGGCTTTGGTGCAGATTTGACACGCGTATGGCTTTTCCTGTGTGTGCATCCTCACATGTCGTGAGAGATGGTCCAGGCGCGCATAGCTTTTGGAGCACTTCCCGCAGCTATAGAGACGCGCATTATTGTCTGGTCCACGGGTGGTAGCCTCTGCGGAGGTGGAGGCTGTCACATCGCCGCCAGAAGTTGTCTCCGTGCCCGATCGCTGGCGTTTGGGAGCCCGCTCATCAGAGTCGTTCTGTGCATATGGTGCCGTCTGTGCTCCAAGGGTTGGCGAGGCTTGATGAAACGACATGGCGGGCATGTACGGAGCAGTGGTGATTAGACGCAGAGCATGGTCTTCTGATTGTGGAGGACATCGGGTGTCGGGTAACACCGAGGCTTAAGAACGGCATGTGGCCCGCTGGTATACGAAGTACGAAGTACGAAGTACTGCATTTAGCAGTCGAGATAGACGACAGATGATAGCCTTGGTTATGGGGAACAAGTGCCCCTTCTTGGTCGTTAAGGTTCTTGACTATCTTTCATGTCTTCGTAGCCACGGTTGGTCAAGCTATAAAATGTGCCCTCCATTCCACAATATCAACAACAAAAGTTAGAGCGGAGTAGTCTCAACCAAGAGACAAAAGAACCTCGCAAAGGGTATCATCAGCAATCGCAACCCTTCCGCAAGTCAAGACCATCTGTCCAACCACTGAATCATCAAAACCCGCCTCCCTTCGCATCCCTCGGACCCAGCGCTCCCGCACCCCAAACGCCCACTAATCCCCAAAATCCTATCCTCCAACCCCTCACAAGTCCAGACGTGCCCTGCCCTCTCCTCGTCCTCAACATGCCATTTGTAGCCTTTGTCGTCGTCTCGCCTTCCAAGTACAGAATGCTGTACACCGTTCCCCAGACTCCAACATACGGCGCTGGGTCGACGACCAACTGCAACTCCGTCTGCTTCGCTGTTGCAGCAGACTTCAGTTCTGCGACTTGTGCTCGGCGAACGATGGTTTCCAGTGGAAGGCGGATGAATAGCTCGGTGAGAGTTGTTGTGAAGCTGGCGAGGCTCCATAGTGATGGGGAAAGTTCAGGCGTGATTCTCAATTGGCGGCGGAGAAAGAGGGGTGTAGCGGCGGAGAAGACATTCGGGATTGAGTGGTAGAGAGCGGTAGGTAGCCAGAGAGAGGACGGGGCGAGGTTGGGAAGACGGCGAATGTTCTGTATCAGACCGCGTGGTGACTCGGAGACGGGTGTGACGATCAGACGAGTCCGGACGAGATCGAGGGGTGCAAGGAGGAGGCCTGTTAGACAGCTGGAGATGCCGATCACGATCAGCGATCCGATGGCATTCGGGCTATCGGTCAGGTCGATGCCGCTAAAGCCTGCGGCACCTGCGACCGTCAGACCGGGCGCGAGGCCGCCCTGGTCCGGGCCGGGGATGTCTGGCAGGCCGAGAAGAGCGAGCAGGAGACTTCGAATGAAGGAGTCGGTAGTTCGCAAAAGGATAGAGTAGAGGAAAGTGGTGTTACTCGCTCGCCACATTCCGACCGCGCCGGAGGTATTATATAGAGCTGCGATGGCATTCATGACGCTCGCGGGCTTCTTAAGCCGTATCATCACATCTTCAGCTGCATCCTGTTGTCTGCGGGATCGAGGTCGTGGTGTAGGTGATGAAGAGATGTCCTGACTTGGCGGTGTCCTCTTCCTCCTTCGCGGTGAGCGACTTCGTGGTGCCGCTGATGAGAAGTAGTCAGGCATGTCATCGCTGTGGTCGCTGTCGTATGGGTCCTCCGCATCGAACATCCTCCCCCGTGCGCTGCTTCCTCCCCTTCTCTTCTTTGGCGTGCTCTCGATACCACTCGCCTGCGGAAGCGACACCTGCAATATTGTCTTCGCGACATCGAACGGCTGCGCGAGGAGAATCGATGTGTACCGCCATGCTAAAGTGTCGATGAGGCTCCTCGTAGTTTGCCATGCTTCGCCAGTGGTCGACTTCAAGTCCAGATCAGGCAGGTAATCTCGCGCAGTGTCGGAAAAGGAAGAGCCTTGCTGTGTCGGTCGATTGATGTGAGGTGCTTGTGCGGTGGAGGCGGGAATGTTTGGTGTCGAGGAGCCTATCGAAGGTGGTATGTAGTAGGGTCGCAACGGATTGGCTTCGCGTGAAGGCGACATTGGGAATCGGTCCCTGTCCATGATCGTGCTCGATTCTTGATATGTAGGTCGACTATTCTCGCAGGTCAAAGGTGCAGATTATCCAGGAGTGAAGTGTTGTGCAAGTCTAGGAAGAGTTGGCAGTTTGTGGAAGCTCCCCGATGATGATAGCGGCGTCAACAGAGATCTGCCTTGGCGATCGGCCTCTCCAGACTTCACGCATATCTGCTGACGACTCGACATTGAAATTATTCCCTCGTCGGCGACAGAACACAACACCATGCGGTCCACGACATTACTACGATCGCAATGCCTGGCGGTATCACGGACGGCGACGACGAGTATCAGAACAACATCACGAGAGCATGTCGTCAATGCTTGTCGGCAGCTGAGAAAAAGTCCGGCGACATTCGCATCGCAAAGAGCATATACATCGAACAGCCGGAGGAGTATTCCTTCGATAACCAGCATGGCTCAACGATCATATCCAACACATACTTCATCGCCCCATCGGACATTCCACACCACCTCTGTGCGACAACACGGCGACCTCACGCCACCCAAGCCCGGCGAGGAAAGAAGAGTGACATTTATCGACAAGGATGGTCAAGAATCGACCTTTGAGGTCAGCGATGGAGACAACTTGTTGGACATTGCTCAGGCGAACGATCTGGAAATGGAGGGTGCATGCGGAGGAAGCTGTGCATGCAGTACATGTCATATCATCGTGAAGGACGAGGAGATGTACGACAAGATGGTGTGTGGAGAGAGATACGATTGAAGAGATGATGGCGGCTAACAGATATTCCAGGAGGAACCATCAGACGATGAAAACGATATGCTGGACCTCGCTTTTGGGCTCACAGAGACCAGCCGATTAGGATGCCAGGTCGTGATGAGCAAAGAGATCGATGGACTGGTTGTAAAATTGCCGAGCATGACGAGGAATCTGCAGGCCTCGGACTTTGCTGAGAAAGAGAAGAAGGGTTGAACGGGAAGAAGCAGGCCGTTCTCCCATCCGGGGCTCATACGCTGGGATTTTGCTGATGTGGCATACTGTACAGAATATCCCGACGCACCGAGGCAACGGTTGGGTCGATGTATGAATCAACAGAATATTGGCCACTGTACAAGACGAGTCCACTCCGATCCCACGAACGAAGCTCTCCGGCTGCATGTACCCGTCGCTCATCCGAGACATTCACGTATGCCATGTTCGGACAACACCATTACTACTGATCCCCGAATAGCTTCGCAGCATCGAATTTCACCCGTCTAGCCAACACATACTCCGCATACTGCAAGTCTCACCCCAACCCCACGACACGCAGAGTCTTACTCCAAAATACCACAAAGCACAATAACCCTCAACGACACGATCCGACTCACCGTAGCAATCAAACCACGCAGGTGTTATTCTCTTCCACTGCCTTTATATACCCCGATTCCCAACCCCCAGAAGCCCAAACCACACACCACCACCAAACTCCCACACTCCAACCCACCTCCCACTCCACCACGGCGACAATCTCAATCGTCTTTTTTTTTTCTTTTGTCAGATTCATGTTTCCCCATCCCACCTTTGAAGCTGAGTTCGATGCAGAGAGACCTGGCTTTCGCCCCCTAAATTGTCGCGTTTTTCATGTCTGCAACTTACCATCCGCACATGTCGAACATTGCTACGGCACCTAAGCAATCCCTTCGATCCGAGACTTTTCGAACATCGGGACTCCCTCATGAGACGATACAGCCTACAATGTTTCGATCGCCAGTTCGGCAGCAGTTCACAATGAGCAATTGTCTCAACCACTCAATATGTTGCGAACGGAGGATTTAGTATCTCTCTCTCTCTCCCGCGTATTGCACAAGTCCGAGGGACTGGAGTCCGCCTGAATGCGAGGGATGGTGAGAGCCTAGGGGAGTTCGGTTCGGAAGCAGTTATTACAAGAGCCATTACAAGGGGATATAGAGGCCACGGCGACGCATGGTGAGAGAGTAATTTCAACAGATATGCCTTTGCGAAATCCACATCGACGATCACAACATACCCCCCGATCTCAATCCCCTCCCCAACATCTCTCCAACATATCCACTCCCACATCCGCCGTTCTCCCATCATCTACAACTTGGCCTGAACCTCACTCGCCGGCTTACCCCTCACATCCGGCGTCGGCTGCTCCTCCACAATCAACCCGGTCGTCTTCCGCAGACTCTCCACGGCCTCGGCCTCGATCCGGTCGATGAGATCCGCACACGTGGGGATATCCTGGATCAAACCGACGACTTGGCCAGCGGTCCAGACCTGTCGTTGGCATCATATCAGTAACGAACGTCCAGCCCGGGGAATGATAGATGACAAGAAAAACTCACGCCATAATCCGGATCCCCATTCAAAAAAACCTGTCTCCCCCTCTTCCCACTCACATACGGCCCCACGGCCTCAAACTCCTTCGTCTCGGGAGAATTCTCAATCCGATACGCCTCACTACTGACCTTATTCTTGAACAACCGACTCGTATTCCTCCACTTCCTCAACACCAACTGCGTATCCGTCTCCTGAGCCTTGGTGATGGCCACCTTGATATTGTGATGAATGGGCGCCTCAATCGTGCACATGAACCGCGTCCCCATGTTGATCCCCTCGGCGCCGAGATTCAACGCCGCCGCGAGTCCGTAGCCGTCGCAGAACCCTCCGGAGGCGATGAAGGGAATGGGCAGGGATTGGCGGGCGCGGGAGAGGAGGATGAGGTTGGTGATGTCCGTCTCGCCCACGTGGCCGGCGCATTCGAAGCCGTCGATGGAGAGGAAGTCGACGCCGAGGTTCACGGCGCTGAGAGCGTGGCGGATGGAGGTGCATTTGTGGAGGATGATACACGGGGGCGAGGCGGACTTTAGTTGCTTGATTATGGGACCCGGGGAATTCCCCGCGGTCTCTACGATTCTACATCCCTCTTCGAGGATGGCTTGGGCGTAGGCCGGGTAGTCGGGGGGTGTGATGGAGGGGAGGAGGGTGAGGTTCACGCCGAAGGGTTGGGAGGTCATGGATTTACATTTGCGGATTTCGCGGCGGAGGTCGTCCGGGGTGGGTTGGGTGAGGGCGGTGATGATTCCTAGACCGCCGGCGTTGGAGACGGCGGCGGCCATTTCGGCGTACCCGACCCATTGCATGCCGCCTTGGACGACGGGGACTGAGGGAGGGAGGAAGGGAGTTAGTTGGTGGTGGGTGAGGGGGGGTGGTGGGGGATGTCTGTACCTCGAATTCCCAGCTTACGGGTGAGGGCGGTGTTGAAAGGCATGACGGCGGTGGTGACAGTATGAATGGATGGATGTGTATGATGTAGGAGAAAAGTCCCATGTCTTTATGGAAGAGGGAGAGGTAACAATCCATCTCGGTCGGTTGATCGTCCTTTCAAGCCGAGGCAGAATTGAGACCCTTCCCCAGATTTTTAGCGTCTCGAGGTGTGATAGGATCGGACCTCTCTCCGTCTACTCGTGATGATGATTACTAAACGGCAAATGCGGCTGTCCTTCCTGTTCGACTTTCAACCGCGAAGATGATGCCCCCCCCCCCATTCTTCTTCTGCTGTATGATGGATGTCGAGGATCCATAGTAGACTCATCTCGGTATGGTCGTGAAAGAGATACAACACAAGGATTGCTGGTCATCCATATATCTGATGCTTTTCCTCAATGCCGCGGTCGGAGAGCTCCTCCTTCTTGACACGAGACCAGCGAATCGTCCAGAGATGAAGACAAAGAGGGTCATCCTCCGAGCTTCCGCCGAGTGGGACATGTCTGTATCGATCGATGGACGAAAGAATCTGGCAGCACGACAGCGAGCGACGCGGGAGACATGACGCTGCTTACTTAGTAAATGCATCATCAGTGGAAGGAGCAAAAGTCAACCAAATCTACAATCTACACACGAAAAGCTTCCTTCCACTCAGTCAGTATATTGAAAGCTTGCTTTGGCTTCGGACAATTCTAATTCTCCAGCGTATCCGGATTGTAGCAGTTGGATATTCTTCTTATTAGTCTTACCTCTGCCATTACCCACGGTACCTGCAACACGAAGGAGCCGCCGGCTCGAATGTAATAATCCTTCTGGCCATCGGATCGGATAACGTGGTACAGCAGCGAGCTCTGTGTCATCTTTTCCATATCGAGCCTCTCTCTCAAGAGTGGTTATGACTTATGGGGATATCTGCCATGACACTTGGATCGCATTATCAGCTGTGCGCTACTAGACTATTCTCCCTTGGACGAACAATAATTGGATGGAAATTCATATGCACATTCAGACTTCATTCATCAGACTTCATTCATCAGACTGCGCACCACCAGCGGAACTGGCAGCGTCAAAAATCCGAGGCTCAATCAATCCTCCTGTAGAATATGCCACGGATACGGACGACTCCCCGGCACCGAAGCGGACCATGCCAATTGCTAGATCGAGGGCGAGTCGTCAATTTTCCCATCGTCGCATACTGTACCAACCACTCGACCCCCCATTACCATGGTATACAGCTCGCACTCAATATTGGATAATTGGCAGTCTTACGAGAGAATGACCTACCCGTCACGAGAAAATGGCATCCTCCAAGTATATGAACCTCACCCGCCTTCCTCACCTCCCATCTTTCTCTCTCATCACTTTTCACACACGGTGAATTCCCCTCCCCCTTCACAAACCACCTACCGACACAATCTCTCTCTCTCTCTCTCCAGCAAAGATGTCTCTCCGAGGCATCACCCTCCTCTTCATGGCTTTCGTCAGCCTCGTCGCCGCGGGAGTCCTCCCGGCCAGCTACCAGGTGAGCAAGGCCACCGCCACCGCCTCCCCTCCGCCTCTCCGGCCGAGTACCACGCCTCTGTCATGTCGGCCGTGTACTCCACCCCGACCGAAGCCGCGGGGTACCTCACCTCTCCCGCCTCCTCCTCCGCTCCCGCCTACCACGCCAACACGGAGCCAGTCAATCCCGCCGCCCGTCCTCACTCCGCGGAGACCAACGTCTTCGACGGTGAACCCTCCCTCGGCGACGGCATGATCAACGGCCACCCGCACCACGTTCCTCCCAAGCCCGAGGAGAAGTCCATCGCCCCGGAAGACGACGCGGAGCTCGAACTCGAGACGTCGTCGTCGCTGCCGCTGGTCGACCGGAAGAAGAAGAGGATCTGTCGGGGCAATTGGAAGGCATACATTTGCAGAATCGTGCACACCAAGACACCCGAAGAAATGGTGGACGAACTCGGCTATCCCACCGCACCGATCTGATGCTCTTTTGTGTGTTTCGAAGATGGGATGGGAGGAGGAAGATCGGGGTTTGAGGGAGGGGGTGGCGCGTTAGGTGATGGGGTATATTGTTGTTGAGGGTGGGGGTGGCAGTGGGAAGAGGGTGGGAAGATGGTGGGAATGGGGGGAAAGGTGGAAGAGAAGAAGCCGGCGTGGCTGGGGCGGCGGCGGTGGGAGAATTAGATAGGGGATTCTGGAATCGATCGCGGTAATCTTTTGCACGTTCTTTTGCGCTTTTCCATGTTTACCCACGTGAAAGTCCGCCAATTTCACCTGCTCTTCCCTACCAATCAATCCATCACGCCGCAACGCCCCTCTTCTTCTTCTTTCCTTTGACCCCAACCGCCTGCCCAGCCTGTACGACAGTCTCATCTTCAATCGTCCCATATCCCTCACTCGCACCATATCCCGCCAACAAACCCTCTTCCATCGCACTTTCTCGGCTTGCAGGCGTGAGGAGACTCTCCTCCTCCACCGCCTCCGCCTCCGGTCCAACATACATGGCCAAGTCGGCAGGTCGCTTGCGTTTCGAAGCGGATCCACGGGTGTGCGGGACGCAGCTACAGCCCAGCCCGGTGTCGATTCGACCTCTTCGAAGTAGCCGCGGCGAGAACACGGTTCTTTGGTCCATGAGGTCTGCCATTTCCGTTGATACCACGCCACAAGCTGTCTGTAGAACGAACAGGTGTGTACCGCCCTGCAATCTTCATCAGCAAAACCTTTCACATCGTGTGCAAGATGCCCCCTTACGAACAGCCCCCCGTCACGCACGACAACACTACAAATCCCAAGATCCGGCATGGATGAATCAAAATTCATCGTCACAACCACGGTCGCCCAGAAGAAGACGTGGAAAAAGATTCCGAACATGAGGTCTCCGAACATGAATCTTTTCCACGGCCATTGGGGGGACGGGGAGGGATCTTGGTAGTAGACGAGGAGATCGGACATGGCGAAGATGATGCTGCCGAAGATGAGATGGGAGACGAGGGGGCCGGAGAAGGTGGAGAAGAGGAGGCCGAGGGCGTCGAAGAGGAGGAGGAGTTTGCGGAGGGAGTGCAGGGGGTGACGTTTGGGTGGAGAGGGAGTGGGCGACGTGGTGATGGATGGCGAGAGATGTCGTTGTGGCATGGTGGGCGGAGTGCAGACTTGAGTGGAGGACGTGAGCGTATGAGCAGCGTCTGTTCCTACGCTGGAGGGATTCGTTGCCTCGGGTTGGTCTGCTCGATGGATGAGGAGCTTCAAGGCTTCGACGTTCATCTGGAAGGCTTCAAGTTGCTAGATTCGCTGTGCGGTACGGCTTGACGAGGTGCAGTGCGAAAATGTTGCGACGTGAGAGATAGCGGTTTGTAAGAGAGATGAGTAGAGAGAGGCTAAGGACTGCGCGAGAGGAAAGCGGTGAATCCTTTTGAGGAGTCGACAGACAAGTGTCGCCTGGATACGACTCGAGCTCGCCGTGCCGCATGCACGCTGTTCGGCATAACAACAGCAGGCAGTGCTAATCTCTCCTGTCCGGAAGCCTACACGAGGACCAACAGACTCCGTCTGTGCCGTACTAGGATATCTGATCCGGCACAGGCTTCGAAAGCGTGGCTGTGATCGTCCATCTGCCGTTTTCTTCACAGCCGCGGCGCATATGAGGAGGCGCAGAATTCGTTGGATGTCCATACTTGCTGGAGTATGCAGACGGAAGCAACAGATCTTCTTTGCATATAAGCGTGTCTGAGGGAAGTGTTGCTGAGGGCTGACAACCATTGAATTGCCGCCCGGACGAGGCCTCAAACGTCGTTGCGGCACCGCTGTGGAAGGAGGAATGCAGCATGTCAGTGAAGAGCTGGTCCCAATGAATGCATGTAGCACCCGGACTTGGTGATATAGACCGCGACATGACAATCAGTCTCGATGTAAAATGGGAGAAGAAAGAAGAGACAGACGACCGAGCGAGGAAGATGTTGTGTTGTCAGCGTGCACAGACGCCAGAATTAGGGCTATACCTTATTCTATACCGATCTTTTTCCGAGTGACATGTTCTACTGTCAGACTCGCCATCCCGCCATCTTCCTGCTCACTTTCGCTTCAACTCCACGGATTGGTCTTCGCGCGGTGGACTGCAACCTGTGTTGCCTCGTCCAGATCTTCCTCAGGCAAGTCAAGCAGCTTGTTCAACGTCCCCTTGCTGCTCTCGTAATCGCCAGAGCCATCTGGGTAGAAGACTCTCGTGTACCTGTCGCGAGAGAAGGGTGTCAGCGATGTGCCTCACACACAGGACGACTGGAGGCATCGACTTCACTCACATCACGCGAATATATCCGCTCCTATCGCCGCTCTGCATAGCCTTGACTGCCGCCGCATAGCGTTCCGAGGTCGGCTCGTGGGTGATCTGCCACTCCTCCTCCTTTGTGCCGGTCACTCGCAGAAGGGACTGGAACATGTCTTTCTGGCTGACGGTGAAGGACTTGATGTACACCATGCCGTTCTTGAAGTGTTCCAGGCATGCCTTGGGATCTTCTCCTTCCGCCTTGATCGGCAGACTCATCAACGCGGCAACCGCACGGCCAAGCTGTGCCCAAGTGCTGGTCTGCGTCCTGGTTTCTCCATCGTCAAAGAAAGTGACAGCTCTATTACTGATGTCAAAACCATATGAGTCCTCGATCGCCAGACTCCATTCGTACCAGAAGCCGCAGGCGACTCCAATCCACGACAGTTGACCCGTCTCCTCGATGGCCTTGCGGACGGGCGCCTTTCCACCAAACAGGCTGACGTCCTTCATCAATCCTGGGTGGGCAGTATCTGGACCCCATTCATTGGGCAGCACAAACTTGACGCCGGCTTCGCTTGCGGCTTTGATGAGCGCCATCTGCGTATCTGAGGTGGCTGCGGTGGACATGGTGATGATCAACGCATCGTGGCCGCGGAGAGCCTCTACCAGAGAAGATGGCTCGGCGTAGTCGATCTTGGCAACTTGGACGCCATCCGGAACTGCGTTGGTGCTGTCCTTGCGTGTGATGGCTGTCACTTGCTTGCCTGCCTTGAGCAATTCGTCGACCATGAAACTTCCGCTGCGGCCGCCGGCCTGGAGATGTTAGCTAGAAGTCCACGTTGGAACGATTGACTCAATGCATACTCCCACGAAAGCGACCTTGTTGATGTGATTGGACGACGACATGTTACCCGGGATGTTTGAAGTCTTTTGAGATGAGGTGTTGGTGTGATAGATGAGTTGAGAGCTGAATGGTATGGAGGAAGTGTCGAGCTGGAGTAGTTGCCTGGGTATATGTGATCTTTTTCGGGATTACTACCTCTGCTCCGTCCGGCTGCATCTTCAGATTGTGGCTCCGGTGGTATACGTTTGACATGTGCTGATGGACCCCTCAATCCTTCATGCAAGGCTGGAGGAGCGATCTGTGAATGGCCATCGGCCGGCTTTAGCCTCAGATTTTCCAGTGGCCTTCGTCGCTCATGGCCGAACGAGTCGCTTGTTATCAAGTCTTCAGCCAATATGCATACCTTGGTGACGGGCACGACATGTGTCTACCTCCGGATCGACCTCTGCGAGGCTGAAGGAGCGGCTTTAGCGTCATAGGGAGATCGAGAGATCGGCGCTAACAAGCGACCCTATTGCTTAAGTCCGACCAAGCTTCCCCTATGTCGACACGTCCGGCTGGTGCGGAATTCGGCATACTACCTCATCAATGACATAGGAGGCTGCGACGGCGTTTCAATGTGATCAACACATGCCTCGCCCAAATCTTTCTCCAGCCTTTCAATCCTTCTCCTACGTTAGACAGCCTGGCTTTTCCACGTCGGATTCGACCATCCACCTCGTACAGCTCATCAAAGACTCGCCACCATGACGACTGCCAACACAGCGGACAATCAGAAGGATAAAATCGACCCAGACTCCTACTTTCAAAAGGAGGATCCGGAAATCAGAAAGCAAGCGCACGACGTTCTCGTCAACTACAGCGGCGTTCCTGAAGACAAGCTCGTCTCGCACGTTCGCGATGTGGTATGCTCTGGGCTGAAACAGCTTCGATTACGATACTAGTCTAATGGTCATGCAACAGAGGGATCGAGCCTGGAAAGTCTTTCAATATCCATGCGTTGGAAAGTACTCATTCCTCGACTTCAGCATTAGTGAAAGGGAGAGTTACTCGCAAGTCGTCGAGCGCCTAAAAGGCGGCGAAACCCTGCTGGATGTCGCTTGCTGCTTCGGCCAAGACGTCCGAAAGCTCGTCTACGACGGCGCACCGGCGACCAACGTCTTTGGGATTGAGTTGGAGCAGAAATTCGTCGATCTCGGCTTCGACCTCTTTCAGGACCGCGACCGCTTGTCGGCTCAATTCTCCTCGGGAGACCTCTTCAGCGACGACCTGGCAGGTCTCACGGGAAAGCAATTTGATATGATCCACGCAGCGTCCTTCTTTCACCTCTTCTCGTGGAAAGATCAAGTGGATGTCATGTCGCGTATAGTGGGTCTGCTCAAGCCGAAGCCCGGGTCCATGATCTTTGGCAGACAGATCGGCGTGGACGAGGCGAACGAGGTCGATCATCCTGCGAACCCGCGACCTGGAAAGATGTACAGGCACGACCTCACAACTTTTCAAACGCTGGTCAAGGAGGTCGGCGAGAACATGAAGATGGATCTGAAGGTTGTGGTACAACGACAGGAAACCGGGACCCAGTTGAAGGCTGACCTTCAAGCGCATTTCATCTTGTTCAGCATCACGATCGGGTAGTTCGTCTGTTAGCATAATTGCTCTCGAGTCGCTAGAACGTCAGCCTCAGTGTCGAAGACCTTCTGCACGATTCTAGAGATAACTCATGACCTCCTTGTAATCCATATTGCATCTTTGGAAGTCATTCTCTCGGCCATGAGTTGTTGGAGATAGCCTTCCCGCTGCTCCCGGCGCTAGTGGTTCCATTTCCACCTGCATTCGATCATCCTCCGAAAGATTTCCTACCCACACCTTTGACGTACGACCTCTTTTTCTCCGCCTCTCAAACGAGGTAGACAATGATCGCCATGGGCAACGACATCTTTCAGGCAACGTCGGAATCGTTCCTAACCTGGCTGCAATCAAAAGGTGCCACCATATCTCCCAAGATCCAGCTCGCAGATCTCAGACAAAACGGACCATTTGGATCTGGAAGAGGCGTAGGTGTGTTATATGTGAACAAGAGCATGTGCCACGAGCAACGGAGCAACATCAGCTGACATTCACTCAGTCGCCACAGAAGACCTCGCCGAAGACGAAGAACTTTTCACCATTCCACGTTCCACGGTCCTCACCGTTGAAACTTCCGATCTACCACCGGCCGCTTTGAAAGACATTTCCGACCCATGGCTTTCTCTAATCGTAGCAATGGTCTACGAACACCTTCGCGGCACCCACTCGCCTTTCAAACCCTACTTCGACGTCCTGCCCTCCTCTTTCGACTCCCTCATGTACTGGAGCGAAGCCGACCTCGCCCACCTCGAAGGCTCCGCAGTTGTCGACAAAATCGGCAAAGAATCAGCAGACACCACTTTCACCGAGCATCTCATCCCCGTCCTCGGTCAACACGCCAAAACTGGTTCACTCAACAACGAAGCACTCCTCGCCTTGTGTCACCGCATGGCCAGCACAATCATGTCCTATGCCTTCGACCTCGAAAAAGCGTCCAGCAATCCGTCCATGAACGAAGAAGATGGTTGGGAGGAAGACTCGGAAGATGGAGAAGCGCTGCCGAAAGGTATGGTGCCTCTCGCGGACATGTTGAACGCCGACGCAGATCGCAACAACGCCAAGCTATTCTACGAAGACGATAAAGTGGTCATGAAGACGATCAAGGCGGTGAGGAGCGGAGAGGAGCTATTCAACGACTACGGTCCTCTGCCACGAGCGGATGTCCTTCGGAGGTATGGATACGTCACGGACAACTACGCGCAATACGATGTGGTGGAGCTACCAGCGGATTTGATCAAGGAAAAAGCGAAGAAGCTGCTGCATCTCTCGGCCAACGACCTGGATGAGAAGTGGACGTACGCGGAAGAGCAGGGCGTTCTGGACGATGCATATGATATTGGTCACGCTGAAAGCGAGGGTGGCCAATTTCCCGAAGAGCTCTGCGTCCTGCTGAACCTCGTGGCTTCGGCAAAAGTGGAATTCGAGAAGCTGAAGAAGAAGGACAAATTGCCCAAGCTGGAACTATCGAACGATGCGAAGAAGTTGCTGCGCACGGTGCTCATCTATCGATATGCGATGTACCGCCCCGATCCGGACGAGATGGACGTCGACGAGGCGGGATCTGAGGGACGACGTCGAGCGATGGCGCTGCAGGTCATTGATGGCGAGAAAGCTGTGTTGCAAGAAGCTGTCGCCGCCGTCTCTGACGCGGCGCTTGGGAAGAAGCGATCGGCGAATACTCTGGAGGACGAAGCGGTCGCGATCCGAAACCCGGGAAAGAAATGAGTGGACGTTGGGAAAAGTACAAGGGTGTCGTACCGGGTATCACTGCGACTCTACTACTCTTTGCAACAAACTGGCTGGCATCAACCAAGACACCAAGGCCATACCAAACAAGCCATGAACAACAATCACTCAATCAACCAAGCAGACGCCGCCTTAGCCAGAACCTCCCGCAGCGCTTTGCTGCGTCGTCGCCGCTGCCTGCGCTCCCGCCATAATCGCGGCCTGGTCTCCGCTAGGTCTTCCTCCATCGGGACGCGCGCGACTGTTGAGCGCACACCGATAATCGAATGTCTTCGCTTCCGACACGGGATAGTATTCTTCCATTTCATCGTCGCTGTCACTATCAGAGACGACGCCTCTACTGAGAGCAGCACGAGGTCTGGGTCTCCGCGCCTCGAGATGGACACGACCCCCGCGCCCGTACCGCAAACGACAGGATGGATTGACAAGGTCTTTGCCGAAGAGGTTGGACTCGCCAAAGTATGCTTCCGTGGAAGCTGGCGGCGGTACGGAGAAGGTGAAGCGAAACTCAGGTCCTGCCTCGGCTTCTTCCTCCTGCGGCTTCGACTCGGCCATCTCGGTGTCGCCATCGCGATCTTGCGAATTCGGAGACGGTAAAGATGGTGGAGGTGAAGGATAGCCAAAGTTGTCTGGGAACAAGGGACTCCACTTCGGCTTTTTGTCGACAGGATCAGCCGGCGGTGTGAGAGGACCCCAAGTCCCGTCGTGCCATTGACTGTTCCATCGCCGGTGCTGGAACTTCCGATTCTCAATCGTTTGGTTGACTTGAGCCTCCGCTTCGGCCTGCAGGTCCGCCAACGAGATGAGGTCATTCTCCGGAGCAGATCTCTCACCGACCGAACGAAGACGAATTGTCGCCGGACGCTGCGAACTGCCATCTCCCCTACCCTTGGTCTTGGTAGTGGGCTGGAGGAACTGTCAGCACAAAAGTACGCACACAGGCAGGTACCCGAGGTAAGCTCACCTTTGAGTTGACGAGCAGCTCTTCATCCTCTCCCTTTTCGCCAATGATGTTCTTCGTGACTTTGACTTCTTTGAGTTGACGACGCTGCTCGAACACTTTTCGGCTGATTTCAAGATTCTGCTCGTTCAACTTCTCTCGACTCCGGACCATATCCACCAACTGGCGCGCCTGCTCCAGCTCGATGCGGAGTTTCTTCAGCTTCTCAACCACCTGCGCATCTCTACCTCTGGTCTTGCGGGTCTGACGGACCTCGCGACGTCGGAAACAAACGTACGGATCCGCGTCGTCGGCCTCGGATGTGGTGTCAAGCACGCGGACCTTGATGGCTGGCATGAGAGCGCGATTGCTCTTCTTACAGGCCCAGTATTGGTATATCGGACGCTGGAACTTTTGCGCCCCTGCCGATAGTGAAGTCTCCCGCGCTTGCTCGATCTCGTCAAGCGTCAATATCGGTGCACCGTCGACGTTGGCAAAGGGTTGCAATCGTTGGCTGGTCTCTTCGAAGTCGCTGATGACCTCTTCGAAGACATCCTCGGTGCACTGGTTCGACTTGTCCTTGAGCGGCTGCCCATGGAAATCCTTGCCATCGTTGAGTTGGGCGAGGAAGGCTGCGTCCTGTTCATTCATGCAATACGACGTACCGACACTGTCCTCGACCGTCGTACTGAAGCGAATGTACGAGTACGGCGACGTGAAGGTTTTGGGATACAGCTCGTCATATTTCACGCCTTTCGCTCTTGTCGCATCGGGTGTTGGGATGAAACTCTGCTTCGACTTCAAACCTGATACGGTAGCGTTGGCGGCGTTGATGACAGCCTGGAGATGAACTTCCTGGATGGACGTCAGTATGGTTGATGGTTGACGCACGGTAGGTGATGGGACGGCGCACCACTTCCTCCCCCTTCTCGACACCCGTGTCGAATTGGGGAATGAGCCGCTGCGCTTCATCTTCGAAAGTCTCTTCGATTTCATTCTCGCGGATTATGCGCAGCGGCTGCTTTGTATTGAGCTTCCGTTGCCTAACATGACGAGCATTGCGCGTAGACATGGGGTGGCCTCAGCCCGACGACCACGCGCTTAGTAATCCGGCTTCGCGGTCGAGTGAAAAATTTGCGCGACCGGGGCGTGGGGTCTGTCGCTCATCAGTGAGGTCGCATGTGAGCCGTAATATTCAATCTGAGCGGTGTGTCGTATTCGCTGATGATCGTTCCACGTCGCGATGTCAAAATCGTGAATATTTCGATGATTTTGGGTGAAGTTTGATGACGGTCTCGTTGTGGTCGTGATCGGGCGAGTTTGCGGGCATGCTACGGACACCAGTTGTCAACATCCGGAGGTGCAAGGGAAGGTGAACGGGATTGTTGGGCCGGAAGGCGCGCTAGTCAGCGACCTCGGCCGAGGGCCAATCATCTTGCCATCCCTTTGCAAACTCGTCCGGTGGAGACAGGTACCCTAGGCTATACTTTCTAATAGTCTTACTATTATATACCGCTTCTAGTAGAAACTAAGATAGTAGATAGTAGGCTAACTCTAGAATTAATAGAAACTCTATATTAAAGCTACTATTAGTACGATACTAGCTATAACTAGGTATAAATCGTACCTAGCCCTTAAATTATATAGGCGGCTATAATACTAATAGATATAGTATAATAGGAACTATTAAGTTCTATAGTATTGTTCTATTACGACTTATACTATACGTTAAACGTAACGATATAGACTTTAGCTATTACGGCGCGGAGCGCTAGAGGATATGTTGACTTTTAGAAACCGGTGGATTGTAGCGGGATATAGATGCGTAGAGGACTATAAAAAGTAGGGCGACCCTTGTCTAAAGTAAAGCTAGGGACCCCGAATATTTAGTTATATAGCTATCCCTTTACAAACTCGTCCGGTAGAGATAGGTACTTATAGGGGCTAGGATTTAGTAGGCGCTAAATCGTAAGCTATACCAAAATTAGTATAGTGCAAGACAGGATTCAGCGGGCGCTAAATCGTGAGCTACACCAAAATTAGTATAGTGCAAGAGACTGTTTCCCCAACCTATCCTACGTATATAGCTCTTACCTCTCTAGGTAGACTCGGTAGTAGTAGTATCGCTAATAGGCTCTATAAACCGGTTATAAGGAATATACTATAAGCGTATCGTACGCTCTCTACCGTTCGAACGCGAAAGGGTCGAGCGTAGTAGACTACTATT